>JAQQAE010000810.1:13386-29353 GCA_029823295.1 Pseudamia nigra
TGAAAAAACGACCCCCCCCCCCATGCCACACACACCCATGCACCAATACACCCACATCTGTCATCCTCATCTGTCTTGTGTGATATATGCACATGCGAGCAGACATCTGAACATATTCGCTTGAATTCATGTTTCTACACATACATACATACAAATGCAGATATGCACATCAACCTTTAAATATACCACTCTAATATTTAATCTTTAAAACATGACTTATTCACAAGGATGTTGTGAATGAATATTTGTCTTATACAAGTATTATTATTATTACTGTCTTTTTGTTTGTCCCATATTTTACAGAGTTTCTTCTTTTTTTATTACAACAAACATGGCTAAAAAGGAAAATGTGTAGCATGTTGCATTATATATGTATATATATATATATACTCTGTATATATTCACAAGTTTAGCACTTTCACCTTAAGAGTACATACTTACAACTTAGTTAAAAATGTATGATTGAGAGAGTTTCAGTTGACGCTTATTACGAACTCTCTAAAAGAGAAAATCTCACATAGTGCTGCATGTGAATCTGACCTTTAGTCTAAAGAAGAATGCATTTGCTTTGCTCCACTTTCCCCCAACAATATTTATCACAGTCAAATTATCCTGTCACTTCCAAAACATACTGTTGTCTTTGTCGATGGGCTGTGTTTTTAGACGACCTAGAAACAAATAGTAGATAACACACGTTAAATGAGATGAAAAAACAGAGAACAAAATGAATGACTCAAGTGTTGAAACTCCGCCGAGGATCTCGCTGCTCTAAATATATCCCTCTTATTCTATTACCTGAAGCACAGCATTTAGGTTTTGGCATCTTCTAAAAAACATGCCTGTGGTTCTTTGCTTGAAATGCATATCTGGGGGGTGAAAGTGATGACAATATGTTTCAAATAGTGTAGAGGGCATATTTATTCAGGATTCCTCAAGAGAACAAAACCTGAGAAAAAAAGGGAGGAGAGCGAGGTATTCAAAAAGGCCTTGGGTGCCGTAGATGACACACTTTGATAGGTGTGCTCCTGGACACACCTTGTTAAAATCGGGGCAGATCCAAGCCAAAAATGTATCTTGATTGTGTGTATGTTTTTCATGCCATGCATTCATATGATTCTGTGTGTGTGCATGTGCACAGCTTTACTTATGAGGTGAGTCAATGAGAGAGAGTTGAGAGTCAAGGGAGAGGGCTCTCACTTTGCAAAACACAACATAACAACAAGCCACACAGGCCTAACTGGTTGTTTCACCCGGCTGTAGTTTGCAATATGCCCCCAGGCCACCCAACCCAACTATCTTTAAGCTTCTGCTTCGGGCATCAGGTTTCAAAAGAGAGAGCCTGGAGCATAATGTCAAAAAGCCACAGGTCCTACAGGTCTTAAATAATACACACAACTCAGCACACATGAATGTGTTCATATATACATTCAAGAGTTAAAGCCTACCTCCAACCTGAAGTGGGGAGACTAAAAATGCTTAGAAGGAGGAGGAAAATCTGGAAGCTACTTTAATAACTTGATATGTGTTAGCCGGTATGATCATGGTGGGTGCAGTTTTGGAGGATGTGGGAGTGGTGGAAAGGTCAAGGCTTAGGAGTCACAGGTGGTTGAAAATTGAGGTTATACATTATGCTTCAAAGCTGCAATTGTTTCTACCAGTAGCAAACAAGAGTTAATGTTTGTCTTACATTTTCCAACAGCAGCATAGAGCAATGGCCCTGAAAGACAGAAAAAGAACTTCTTACAGAGTGTCCTATATGTTGTCTATGTTCCAACATCTGCAACAGAAATAATACCAATTGCTTCAGACCTTGATCTTGTCATATTTGTCTCATATAATGATGAGTGTCTTGTGTTGTTTTTTTTCCATCTGTTTTTTTTATCATGTTTAAACCTCATCCTATCCTGTTCCTTGAAAGGCTTTTAAAGAAGCATAGGGAGTACTGAGAAAGTGGCAGGCAGCCAAGGACAGTGGACCTGGGGGGTAGACGGCATTAGCTGGGAATTAGACACACTCATACTCAGACTGGCACACTGGACATCACTACTGCTACACTAGCCCTGTGGTTAGTTCACGGTGTGCTGGTTTGTGCGAGAGCAAGTAAATTCTGCCAGTAGCCTGTAGTGTTTCCAGTATCTGGCCAGTCTCAACAAACACAAACCACTGCTTTCACAAAACCACAGGATCAGACAATGATGCAGCTTTCTGTATGTACAAATAGATGTTTCTTGAGATTCGCAAATGCCTGACTAGACTTTCCAGCATAACACTCCCCATATTGTCAACATGAACAAAAGTATACACTTGGTTTGTTTGACCAGAATCTGTAAGATTGGATCTGCCATGACTCATCCTCTTTAAGAACACTCTTTCACTGTGGAAAATATCTTTGAATATTTCAATATTTGTGTGGAAACAGACAAGGCCCCTCCCATGACATACCTTATATTTGATCTAATCTGTAGTCTTGCAAGCAACACTTCAGGTTGCTTAAGTGTCAAAATAAATCATGCTCCCTGAGGTAATTTGACCTTATTCAACTTTTGAGCAGACATGCCTTGATAATATATTATGCCACCCTGGTAATTAAGCCTGAAAATGTAGTGAGAAGTTTGAGGTGTTTGGAAGGTGTATGTAATTTAACTTGTGTGCTTGTACGCAATGTTCCTTAACCAGGATCACACTATAGCCTATATAGGGTATTATATCCAGTCTTTTAAACTGTTATTTGCAGTGTTAAATATATATTTCCAGTGGCTCATAATCTGGTATAAATAGCTCTCCCCTCCCCGCTCGATCCTACTTCTCCCTCCTTCCTTCCCTCCATATAGTCTACCATGTGAGTGAAACAGTGTGGAAACTGTTGTCCTACCTGATAATGGATTTGGTGGCCCCCCTGCAGGCATGCACCATTGGCAGATACTGAATACCACTGTGAGATCAATGGGAGAACGGGAGGACAGTAAAGGAGGGAGTTAGGGAGGGATGGAAAGAAAGAAGATGAAGAAGGGATGGGGCGGATAAAACAGAAATCCCGTGGCTTCTCCTGTTTGCAAACGGGGTAGGGTAAAGCCGTCGCCGTAATCTGTTGTCAAGACACAAGGCCCCTGTAATGTCTTCCATCAGCAAGTGGATTATGTGCAGGGGAATTGTAATTTACACCAGCTTCACTTTTATGTGCCACTCGGCTTAAAAGTTAATAGCATTTCGCTCAACAATAGCCCAGCCACATCGAACCTGGTGTGCAGCGTACCAATCTACAAGTGAGGTGCCATTGATGCGCTGAACCCGAGACAATGGGGTGTTCCCACTGAGCTAATTAGCTGATGCCTGCCTATCTCCAAGCCACACATGTCCATTGTTGCTGTCACTGCACGAATCTCTGGCCTACTGTATTGGTATAAGCTATTGTCTGTTCAGGTTTTCTTCAATAATCCTATGTAACGCCTGCTTGTTTTGTCTTAAGGTTGCTAGATCCTGAGTCCTGAAGTGATATGACCAGACATGGCTTAAGCAAGAAAAATCTTGAACACAGTGAAAAAATGATTTACTCTCAATTCCTCATCTGAATCTTTTGTCTGAAAGGAATTAAACATTAAGAGGATAAGCTCCATGTTCACAACTTATTGAAAATCACTGCAGATGATTTAAAATAAGGCACCAACATATCTTAAAGCCATATATGAAAGATTATTCCAGCAGAAAAGCAAGAAACCTTGTTTTGATTTCAATCTATGAGCTATATATACACACACTGTGTTTCTTTTTGACCCAGACAAGATGTAGGGCATCCTATTAAAATAGTAACATTTTGGAGGGCAAGTATCGTATTTAATACACCCAATACACGGAACTATGAGCTGTGAAGATTAGTTGAGATCATTAAAGGATTGTATTTTCCAATAAGCTGTCGTTGTCATCTCCAGTCAAATTCCAATAGCACATACCACCTCCACTGTACAAAGCTTTGGAGGGAAACAGTTGAGATGGAGAAAGTCAAGCCTACCTCACATATTTTCCCAAGCCACATTGCCCTGGGGGAGGCAGGTGTGATGTTCAGAGCTTCTCGTCTGTTCTGTCTGGGAGCAGTTGAGAGGTGGTAGGTGGAAGACATTCAGAATGGGAGATAGAGTGATAATCAGATAGCATGAGTTATGCATTTGACAGAGTGTGAGAAACCAGCTGCTTTTTCGGAGCTACATTATTACAAAGAGTGGCAAAAAGAACCTGTCAATCATTTTATAAGCAATTTGTGACCTGTTGTTTCATTATAAACCCACCTGGATTTGAGGTGCTTAAATGCAATGCAACAGCCATTTTGTATGGTATTTATGATTGTTCTTAAAGTGATACTAAATGGTAAAATGGTTTTGAGCGGTAAAAAATGTATGATTTTATAAATTAGGAAACAAATCCAATCTGATAATATGGTTAAAATCAACCAATATATAAAAAATCCACATTTAATTAGTATCAACAGCACATCTCACCACTGCACTGTTAAGCAAATCTTTTTGATCCTTGCTGTGTAAATAATGAGTTTGGGTCAATAATAAGGTACAACTCTATGTTGTGACATTTGTGCAAAAAACAAATTAATGTTTAAGTTTCTAATCAGAGGTGACCATCCCACCTGTCATTTTATCAGTCTCTGTCTAAATTTAAAATAACCTAAGTCTCATATGGTTCTGCAAAGTAAGTAAAGTTTATGTAAAGTTTATGACACTTTCTCCAGAAATAATCACAAAATGTTTCACAGTAAAACACATACAGGATATAACAACTAATAAACACACATCACACAAATACAAACAGAAAAACATAAAACAAACTCACATCTACTGTAGCTAAAAACCTGCTTGAACAACAGGGTCTACAGTTGCCTTTTGAAAGACTTTATAGAATTCCAAGTGCTCAAAGATGGTGGCAATGCGTTCCACAGTCTGGTGGCCACTGCTCGACATGCTCGACCTCCTCTGGTTGGCGTCCACGATTTTCAGGTCTCTGGATGCCCCTGACTGCACTTATCTCAGACGTACTTTCATGAAATTCAGCCTCTTTCTGACGTCGCAGCATTTCATTTCGTCAGTGGAGTTGGACGCAGAATGTGTTACACTTTATAGTGTTACGTTTGCTAATCAAGTCAAACTCATAAGCAAAAGGGTAACCTCAAATGTTTAGGCTACCAGTGGCTCCATACAAAACATTGCACAAGCTTCGTATTGATCGTCTTGTTGGTGCAACACAGATTTGAGTTCTAATACATTTGGTTGATGCTTTACTCTACATGATTTACAAGTCACAACATTGAGATTTTCAGGTTAGTGTTTAGGGGCTGTAGAGCTATCGGAGTTTTTGAGGTATTTCTTAGTACACCTTACTGTGATGTAATTAAATTTGTTTTACAAGTTTATTTTCGGTATATTTCCACACAGAGGTCTGCACTGAATCCCAAAATCATACATTCTTTTGAAATTTAAAAACACATTAAGTGTGGGTACCGGGCATGTTCAAAAGTACCAGCTCTATTAGCATCAGTTCCCCCTCCCACGACACTCAGCCTGATATACTCTAAAGGTATATGAGGCAAATAAGTGCAGTCTTGAATAAGTAAAACTCCATTTCAGCACTCTGCTCTATTATTAATACCGAGCGGGCTGATCTTTGATTAAGCTACTCAAGTGTTCTTCCTGTGTGGGATTTTGATTAAGACTGTGCTGTGTCTTGGAGCAGAAGAAAATGGCGTCTTTTTCCACTCTATCCAACTTGTTCCTTTTGTCTTTCTGTCCATATTTGTCTGTGTCATCATTCTCCAACCCCAGTCTCTGTCATTACTTTATCTCCCTCAGAATCAGTGACAGTTATAAATGGAACAGATAGTGTTCATCACCTGTCATTGTCAACTGTGACTTTCACCATTATTATTTAATGCTGCTAAGAACCAATGTGAACCAGTTATCTCTGTAGATTTCACAGTTCATCTTCTGAAGTATCTGCCGTGGTTCTCATAAACAAGCTCCGTCATTAGTTTCCACTCTATTTGTCAGTTCATTCTGGTATGCATGTAATTTTTGAAGTGACAGGTTAATACACATTATTACGTAACCTAACAAAACTAGTGCAACATGTTCCATGTCTGTCACCCTGAGACAAAGAAATGACCAGTGATGTGCTGATGGAGTGTCAGGGGAAGTGAAGTGAAGTGAACTGAACTTAGACATGATGAGAAACTTATTTGTAGCAGTCTGTGCTTGTGCTTACCCTTTGCTTTAGCTTTAATTCAAACCCATTTCTAAATAAGAACATAATAAATGTACGCTAAATCTTCCCCGGATAATTGTAAATAAAAACTTTTTTTATTCGACCATCCATTCTTAACAGAAGAAGTTGATTCCCCTTAGATGAGGGTGTAAAAGAAAAGGACATTTGTACAGTTGTATCATATCTGTGCTTAGAAAGCAAGCGTAACAATGTTTCCCCTAAAAGCACAGTATTTTCTTTAGCTGTGATGCCACGGTCTCTTGACATTTAACGTTGCATCTGTCGTTAATTTGTACAGCCTGTTTGTCGCACTGAGCCACCAGATCAATCCCTCCTTATGCGTTACATGCCATGCACACACACGTACACATAACATGGAAGCTCAACTGGAAGGGATGACGGTTGTCTTCTAAAGTCTCTTACTTTTCCTTGGGGTGCTTTGAACAACATCTCAGTGTGCTTCTGCTCTCCCTCGTGCCCCGTTTTCACATGATCCTTTTATGAACACCTCCTCATGCAAAGCTTCCTTCCACTTGGGGCTACTTCTGTTCCTTTATGCATGGTGACAGGATTAAAACTGTAGACGCAATGGCTTCCCCTTTCAGTGTCACGTGCAGGCACCAAGCGGCCAATGACGTGCAAGAGCGGCATGCAACAGGGCGCCCCGCTTGGCCACCCACACATGTAGGGGAGTGGAGAGTATGAGTGAGGAGCATAGTATCAAACGGGGAACATCTGTGGCCACTGGGCTGTGGAGACCGGGGACAATGGTGGCCCCGGGGCAGCCACGGAGCCCTGGCCCATGCTGCAAAGGCTAGACACAGGCTAGGGAGCCAACCGTGTACACACACACAGACAACTCATTTTTGCAAGAAGAAAATGAAGCTTGTATAAACTTATAAACCTGCTGAAACAAAAGTCCATGAAAGAAGTTTTAGAATGAGGTGCTGACAAAATCAGCACTTGCCATCGGTTTGTAAAACTGTGTAACCTTTTTTCAGCGGCAAATTTTGTGCAGAATCTTTGAAATAGAGAGATAAGACATCAGAGCTACTTTAAAGTCTTCCTTCAGATTTAATTGTCTCATAAATAATGTTAAGTTTCAGCATGCATCAGAGCACAAACATGGGAGACATGCATTAATTGTGGTTAAACGGAGCATACAGTGGCCAGCAGGAACTATTCTGAAAACAGGCCGTGACATCCAAGGAATCCCTTGATCTCTTCTCCTTGTTCACTATCTGAGGCCCAAATAATGATATTATTATATTAAACAGCTGTCTCAGTGCTTTAAATGCTTTCTGTCTAATCCCAATAATGTGTAGACAGAATAACCGAGTGCTATGGTACAATAAATGCAGAGAGGTAAGTGATTCTCGATAAGCTCCCCACAGAGACACATCAATGCCGTTTATTCCTACAAGCAGAGATGATAACAGTCCTACACACACATAATAACGCCTCAACACACACACACACACACACACAAACAGTCACACACCATTTGAATAACATATTCCACAGCTGCTGCAGCTCTCAATGGCCTCCCATGTGGCTTTTGTGTGTTGACATGTGTGAAAAGTGTGGGCATGGAAACAGATGCAGATGGACACAGGCACACTCTCTCACACACCCAGCCAATCTCCTTACGTGCTGTGATATCACCTTGTGGAAAAAGCTCGCTCCACCTTGTCATGTTGTGGTATCCCATGTCTGAAATCAAATGCCCACTGACATGAAATATGACATGGGAGCAGCGTGTATTTGTGTGTGTGCATGTGAACCCAGGTGCATAGAGCTCCCATTAGGGATATGTAGGCGGGTGGTGCTCCATCTCACTCTACTAGGTCCCTAGTGTGTATACAAACACAAACACACACCTGCGTAACACTGGCAGTAGCTGGAGTTGTGCCATCAGTGATACAAGGGTGCTTTACGTGGTGTTACATGGAAATATGCTGTTCAAGCATAGAATATGACTCACACATGTTTAAAGCTTTATAATGCACATTGTACTTTCACTTTGATGCTGTTGCTTCAACTTTTTCTCACGCTTTAAAGGAATTAATTTCTGAGAGGGCTTTTGCAATCGTTCTTGGGCTGCTTGTGCAATGTGATGCATTTTACTTGGAGACAACAGCACTGATTGGAAGTCACTTGTTTGCCTATCCTTGTTGAGTTTTATGTTTCACACAACATCCTTGATTACATAGAAGTAGACATGCAGACAGCTAATCAGAGATGCACAAACCCATACAGTATGTACACACCCTTTTCACACACAACACAATCATTTAGAAGGGTGTTGTGACAAGTGAATCCTTCCTGTATCAACTGGCCTCCGGTTAGGAATAATCAGCAAGATAACTGTGGGAAGGTAATCACAATGACAGATACAAGGCGGCTTTCATTGCTGGTCAGTAAAGAAAAACTCAGTCAGGAGAGGATAAATTAAAGCTCTGTGGTAGGGTTATTCAGGATTTAAGAGTTTGTGTCAGTATTATTTTTCAGCAAATTCATTTGAGATTTGCAAGACTGACAACTTTGTAAGGTGTATAAGTGAGAAACTTTTAGAATCATATTAAGTATCACAAAACCACAAAGGTGTTTTAAAGAATGCTGCAAAGTAGGATCAGGAGCTGATGTGTCTTGTGAAGCAATAATAACTGAAATAAAACCAAGAAGAAGTTGAGAATTAAAAGATTTTAAGCAAGAACCCTGAGTCACTGATTTCAGACACAAAATGACAAATTGGTGCTGGGTAGAGTACACAGAAGCAGTACCCACGTAAAAGTACTGTTACTGTATAGTGACTCAAGTACTGTAGAAGTACCCTTTTTGGGATCAATAAAATATCTTTCTATCTAAAGTATCTATCTAAACATAGGTAGTTGGGTAAGAATAAATAAAACATCTGAATAACACTACTCAAGTAGTGAGTAACTTCATAATGCAGAATTTATTACAGCCTAATATAAGCAAAAGTAAAAATACATGATTTGTTCAGAATTTGTTACTTATTTTGTTCATTTTTGCTCAATTTTTTTGTAGTTATTTAATTAACTTTGTTATCTTACTTGATTATTTGGTTCACTTTTTGTTCAAGTTTATTAGTTGTTTATTTTTAATTTTTCCAGGTATTTTGTGAATTTTTGTTGTCTTACTTGATTATTTTGTTAATTTTTGCTCATTTTGCCACTAATTTGGCTCATATTTTGTTCATGGTTATTAGTTATATTGTTCTTTTTTTAATTTCCCCATGTATTTTGTTCATTTTTGTTACCATACATGATTATTTTGATCATTTTTGCTGCTAATTTGGTTAATTTTTGTTCAGTTGTATTAGTTACAGTACACTGTTCATTTTTACATTTTTGCAGGAATTTTGTTCATTTTTGCTCATTTTGTGGCTTATTTGGCTCATTTTTTTGTTCATTTTCATAGTTATATTGTTATTTTTTTACATTTTTCCACGTGTTTTATTAATTTTGTTATCTTCATTATTTTGTTCAATTTTGTTTATTTATTTGATTATTTTTGCTCCTTTTGCTTATTCTGTTGCTTAGCTTGTTAACTTTGCAGGTTTGTGCTCATTTTATGGCTGTGTTCATTTCTACTGTTTTTAGCATAACATAATTTAATGTTTATTTTTGTCATTTGAAGAACAACACACCTACTCACTGAGTTTTGGCCAAATGTGACTGAGTACAAGTACAATGTAACCCACAAAATGTAACTGAGTAAGAGTAAAATATATTCCACACATAACTACTCAGAAGTAGAGAAAAACTATTTAAGTACATGAAAAGGAGTAAATGTACTACCCACTGCTGCAGATGATAGATACTTACAGGTTTGATTAAGACATTAGACCAGGTGTAAGTTTAAGGGTGCACACTAAATGCTTAATGTCATGCTTCAAGATTCTATTTTTCAAAAGAATCTGCTTTATAACAGCATACAATATGGAAAGAGCACAAAAATCAATGAAGAAAAGCTTGTAAGGTATATGATCGAATTAATGAAAGGCTGATAGAAAACTACTCAAGAAAATGAACAAAAAGTCAGAAAATAATCAAGAAATGAACCAAATAACCAGACAAATAATGGAAAAACAAACAAAATGGTCAAGAAGATGAGCAAAATTAAACTAAATAATGGAGAAAGTGAACACAAATGGCAGAGAAAACAATAAAATAAAATAAGTAAAAATAAGTAACAGAATCAGTAAAAATATACCAAGTAATCAAGAAAATATAAAATTAAAGAAAATAAGAAACAAAATTAACAAAATATTCAAGAAAATGGATAAAAATGAACAAAAATAATTGGGAAAGTGGGTGAAATTTTAAAAAACTCAAGAAAAGGAACAAAAATTAAGAAAATAATCAAAGAATTAAAGAAAAGAAAAGAAACTAAAATTCACAAGAATGAAAGAAATAAGTAGTGAAATGAAAAAAGAAAATCAAGACAGTGTGCAAAAATAAACTTAAAATGAGTAAAGCAGCCCATTTGAACTTCTTTAGTGTATTCGGATGTAACAAAATCTTCTAAAAATCAACATAAATGAACAAAATAATCAAGAAAATGAAATTAACCAACATTAATTGTGTAAAGCAGGACTTTTAGAGATAAAGAAGTTACGTGGCTTCTAAAGCAAAGTGTTTTATTGGGGGGTGGGGGGGGATTTTACATATTTGGAGGGGTACAACTCCCACCATCCCACCTGAAATCTGCACCTATTGTTAACTTGTACTTGTAAAGAGGAAAAAAATGAGGCCCCCAAGGAAAAGTTTACCACTACAGTACAGTAAATAAACTAAGCGCCATTACATTTAACAAGTCTAAGTGATTGACGTGTGACCAGTGCCATGTCTCTTTTGGCGTCTTCAAACATTAATCCTGCTTCCTTGAACAAAATGCAATTCTGATCTGTTCATTTATGCTGTCATTCAGTAGCACCAATAGTTCATGGATTTGAAAAATAACAACAGCAAAATGTCATTTTGCTGCTCTTTCTTTGACACCTTATAATACAGGCCTCACCTGGAGAGTGACAGAGCATGATGGATCGACTTACAGATGCACACACTTACAAACGTAAACACACATAGAGGCTGAACAACTTTGCAGGAGACTCGGAGAGAGAGCGAAAGAGAGCGAACAGAGTGCAAAAAACAGAAAGGAGAAGGAGCGAGGGAGGGAAAGAAAGAGAGAGATTTGAGTGAGAGGGGTTTGATATTTCTGTGGCCGTACACTTGTAAGCTCAAGCAGTTTCTTCCCTCCGAGGGACAGGGTCCGTTAAGTAGCTCTCCAGTGCCCACAGTTTAGAAAAGGACCCAGGCAATACTGGACTAATTTAATCAAAGGTTACAGGCCCAGCATAGAAACACAATATTATGGCGATTGTACAGAAAAAGAAGGTGGGGGGATATGTCATTTCACCAGGCAAGGCTTAGGCCTGCTACTTTATCTCAACAGTGTGAAGGCTAAGTCTCCCAACAGTCTCCAACTACTGGCACTAACACACATTTCCATTTTAGCTAGTGGGCCAGCTAGAGAGGCTGATATCATATGACTGACTGGCTAGCAGGATGAGTGATTGACTGTGGCTAACAGAAAGAAAAGTTTTCATTTACTATAAACTGTATTAAAATCTTTATATGAATGTTAGGGTGTAAGCAAATTATATTATGCCGCATAGTGCTTCAGGTGTTTTACGTGATACAGATGCTTTTCCCCAGTACAGGAGAAATGCAGCTCCATCATCTTTTTGCATTTGCACATAGTTCTGTGTAGAGACAAATATCAAGTGTTGAACTTTAGAAAAGAGTATTTGGTTATTCTTAACTTGTGAATTGCAGAGTGTGTCTTAAATCAGACATATGAACACTGGCAGCATTCAGAGAGATTGTAATCTGTTTAGCCTAGCTCACCTTCCATGTCACTGTATAATAAACTGTCACTAAATGTCAATGTTCTTCCCCTTAGGGATGCATCGTCCATGTGGTGTGTATCTGTGTGTGTGTGTGTCTGTGTGTGTGGGTGGGGGTGTGCACGTGTGTGTTGTCATAAATGTCTGTTGCTTATCACAAAAGAGATTCACAGGGGCAACAATACAGTTTAACCCACATGTCACTCACAAAAGATTCCAACTACACAGATACACAGTCTGTCTCAGGAAGCTTTTACCTAGAGCTGTGCTTATTCTACACAGATGATTACTTCATAATGCAAGAAGAAAACAACAAATGTAGAAATTAGCATCCATAGGAAGAATCGGTACAGGTTATTTTGAGGTTGGGTGTAAAGCTCATTTGATATACCCACGATTTTTCATTTTCTAATCATTCTGCATTCATGGATGTCAATGAATACTAACCAGATGAATTAGATTTAGGTGTGATTTCATCATTTCGGGCTTCGTCAAATGGTTGGGCTACTCTGGCTTCTGAGCAGCCGTGGAAGGAAAAAGGGAGTGAAAGAATGAAATTATCTAATGTGTGTAGGAAAACAAAGAGCATAGACATTCTCGAAGGAAATTGGTGCTGGAAATGTACAAAAAGATAGTAAATACATTAGTTCACGTCCATAAATAGCACTGCACATCAGTTATATCATAATAAGCTAATGAATAGATGACTAAGACTTGAACAACCAACATCATAGTCTCGCTTGACTGTGATGTGGGGGTGAGGTGAGGGGGGGTTGTGTCAGGGCTTGAGCCTATCAAAAAGAAATCAGCTCGCCAGTTCTCCGGGTGCAGAAAGGCGCATCTCGTCGGCTTTCACGGACCAAGATTGCTTTCACCTGCATTCCCCGGGGCAACACGCAAAACACAGGCCTCAGCCGGCCTGCCAGTCACATACACTCATGCATGGACACACACACGTACATATCATACATATATACGCAGTAACATAGTATATTCTCTCTATCTTTCATGCCTGACTACAATAGAATCATATTAACTTGCTCCATGCATTCCCAAACATATAGCATTATGTGGGAATGTTGGAGGGTGCAGAAAATCACAATTATAAGCGCATACATTTAAAATGCCTTTGTTCCTCTCTCTGCTTGCATTTCTGTATGAGTGTGTTTGTGTGGATTCTTCTGTGCATGGGCATGGGCATGTGTGTGTGAATGTGTCTGATTGCTACTCCGAAATAGTCTGAAAGCTGGATTCAGTTGATCTTCCAGGAGGTGGAAAAATGATGTCAAAAAGGCAAATCTGTATTTACCGGCAGACAGGTATCCTTGACTTGACAGCTATACAGTCATTATCTGCCTGTCATGTGTCGCCCGGGGCCACCCTGCCTTCTCCCAAAGCCCACGGTTCCCATGCATCAGACACAGCCCTATTAGCTTACCTGTTTCCAATTCAAAGGCCATCGCCAACCAAAAAGACGCCAGAAGGACAAAACAAGGTGTCATATTTATGAATGTGTCAGCACGGGCCCTCCTGAAACCCAGTGCGCACCTTGAGCAATGAGCTTGACAACTCAACAGGGGCCTTTTCCAGTCAAGAGAAATGATACCTTCAAAAACCACTGGCAGGATGAAACCAGAATCTGTGCTGCAGCAGTAGCAACACGAGAGAAAAGCGCTCGTAAATCGCCCAGGTATTATTCAGCCCCAATTAGGAGAAACTCAACCTGTTACGTCGAATAGAAGAGAGTGAATATCAAATGCTGGATAATGACTGAATGAGTTTTAGAAGCCGAACTGAAGATGGGAAAGGTAGGGGTGTATATGATGGGGTGGGGGTGGTGGTTGGTGATGGTGGTGATTACCTCAGCGTTCAGGTGTTTTTCAGGTGTGTGCATGCTGGGAAGTTGACATCCTCAACTCTTGAGCACATCCAGGTGCAAACCCTGTTCTACAATTTCTACATCTGCATTGTGAGTAAATGCTTGGGTAATCGCTGCCAATTAACTTATCCAATTGCAGATAAAAGCCCAAGGAGTTATAATTAGACAAGGGTATATTGTACCATTTTAACTGGTGATAAGTTCCCATTACCTGCTAATTCAAAACTGCAATACTGTTAATGTTGATACATTGGTGGGGGGAGAGAGTACTACAAAATACAGGATGTGTAATGTAGCCAGCCGTGGCTAGAGTACACAGAAACAGTACTCTAGTAAAAGTAGTGTTACTGTATAATTCTAATGACTCAAGAAGAAGTAGAAGTACTCATAAAAACAAGTATTTGAGTAAGAGTAAAAAAGTATCTGATAAAAAAACTACTCAGTTTGTAAGTAACTTCATAACATGGAATTCATTACAACATCAATTACTGCCTTCAAAAAGGCATTTTGGTCATTTTTGTTTATTTCCATGATTATTTTGATTTCTCTTTAATTTTAATTGGAAATCAGAAAACCTGGAGGAAACCTGTGCAGGTACAGGGAGACCATGCAGACTCCACACAGAAAGGCTCTCGGATGCCGGATTCGAACGCAGAACCTTCTTGCAGTGAGGCGCACATGCTAACCTCTACACCACCACACATCCCAGTCTCTTGGTGACTTGCCTAATTTTTGTTCATTATTTTGTTCAGTTTTCAGGTTTTTAACATTTTGGATCATTTTCATAATTTCTGCTCACATACAGCTTTTTTGTTCAATTACTTGGTTGTATCATTCATTTTTGTTAATTTTAGTTGATTATTGTCTTCCTTTTTGCTTATTTTATTGCTTAATTTGCTCATTTGTACTTATGTTAATTTTCACAATTTTCTTTGTTCAGTTTAATTAATTGCTTGTTGCTTTTTATGATTATTTTTGTACATCTTTGCAAAACATATTCTTCTCAGAAGTACATTTTGTGGGAAAAATTACTCAAGTGCATGTAAAGGAGCGAATGTACTTGACTACTACCCACCTCTGAATGTAGCATATACGTATCGGGAAGAAGAAACATGTGTCGTCTTTGGGTTCATTTATATTTCCTCTACCTGTAGAAGTTAAGATACATTTCAAATAATGTCTTTGTCCATATACATTTAAATTTTTGTTACGATATTCTGGCATTGTTAGTTTCCAGAGGTACTGCTCTGTTTCATCAATAGGTTTTGAGCAGACATGTCACAATGCCATATGTATTGTATGGACAGAGTTCTTGTCATATCTGTATCTGCATTTAGGGTCGTAAATTAACTGTTTGCCTGTAAATTAGAAATCAACAAAATATGCAGCCAGATGAGCAAAAATTAACAAAACAATGAAGTAAATTGACAAATCTGTTCAAAATAACCAATTACAAAGAACAAAAATCAACTAAATGCAAAAGCAAAAATGAACAAAATAATCAAGTAAATTAATTAAAAAAATATGCAATATAGTAAAAAAGGGGGGGGGGAATCAACAAATATTCAACAAAATGAGATAAAATATGACAGCATTAAGTTACTCATCACTTGAGTAGCTTTATTATGACAAGCCTTTTTACTCATACTCAAGTTTTAACAACATTAAAATTATGAAGTAACAGTACAGTGGAGCCTCGGACAACGACCGCTTCTGACAACAAAAAATTCGGATACCGACGAAAAAACTGACAAAAATTTGAACCTGATAACGACGAATTATCCGGACAACAACGGTCACATCTGCGTCACTTCCGGCTGGCTGTGTGGACGTCCAGCAACAAACCGCCTTTTCTGCTTTTCCTGCTTCTGTTTTCAACTTGTGACAATGTC
>JAQQAE010000811.1:0-29349 GCA_029823295.1 Pseudamia nigra
TGTAGCCCTGACCCCCGTTCACCCAATCTGTTTGGTCTTATTAATGTCCATCCCCAGCAAAAAGTGTACATGCAGGTTATGCTGTTATATCGTCCCGACCAATGTTGAGACCAAACCTACGCCCTTGAACAGGACAATTAGTGTCCCCTTGTTTTACAATGTATCTTCATTTAAGGCAGTATCTGCAGCACATGTCAGGTTCACTGAACATGGCTCAGTGTCGTCATACCTTCCTGCTCGACGCTTGTTAGTTTGGAGAGAGAGAGAATGAGAAATGAGGTGGCACCTGCATGTCTCTGTCTGTGGCCTAATGACTCAGAGGAGCCTTTTCTCTCACACTCTGTCTTGTTTCCTTATTTAATGCTCTTTGTCTTTGTCATTCTGTGAACATCTTCGTCTGCCTTTTAACTGCTACTTCACCTTTTGACTCCTATCCCAATCCTGCCTTTAAAAAAAAAAAAAAACAAACTCCTCTTTATGTCAGTTTCCTTTGTCTCTTTGCCAAAAAAAAGACATTTAACATAAATTATCTTGGGAAAACTGAAAAAAGTGTGTTTCTTTTTTTATTTTTTTTTCAAGGAAATATTACTTGGAACCTCAGCCTGTAAAGCAAGCGATGTAGGATTTTCTCTTCCTCATCTCACATCCCAGAGGTTTTAAGTGGTATGAGAAGCAGAGCTTTTCCAAAAAGACCTTTTGACCTGCTTTCTTTAAGTTTTGTGAGCAAAGAACTTGGAACTTGTTCATTGTGCTCCCTTAAGGCATTAACAGAAATATAAGTGTTGCGTAGAAGTGAAAAAACTAATCTAAGGTGAAACAGGACTGATAGAACGGAGTGCCTTTGCACATGCTGTTTTTTTTAATCATAACATCTTTTCCTGGCTTTGTGGATCCCTCCCTGTTTTTCATACATAAACTGCGTGGTATAAATACATGCAAGAGTTCATGTATGTATATTATCATGTATAGCTGAGAATTTTAACATTTGTAGGACATTTAGGTTTAAATCTGGATACAAAATCCTTTTACCCTTTAGCTTTAAAAATAAAGAGAATGGGGAGCTGTTTTCTGCGTTCTTCCAAAGTTTTATTTCATAATGTATGTGTCTATGTATATGGGCGTGATTCAGTGTGTAATGAAAAGTCTGCTCAGAGCTGAGCCATTGTGCTCTGCTCTCGTCAGGATCAAGGGCTTTAGTTTCACTCTCAGCAGATGCAACGAAGCACATTGGCAGTGTGATGTTTCACTGAAGAGAGGAGTACCTCTGGCTAACTTATTGTATATTACAGTAGCTTTTAGTATTACATTCCACCACTTCCCCTTTTTTGCTGAGTGCAAACCTTGCAAAGAGCTGCTCTGGCGTTTCGACACCATTCCCGCTCTCTCTTAGGTGTAATCAAAGTGTGAGTATTTGATTTAACTATGAATAAAATACGGGAACGTTTTGTGATACATTTAGTATGGTGAGTAGTACCTCTGTCTAGTTTGGGTGCTACATTTTTCTCTTTTACTGAGTGCTTGACAAACACAGAGCTGGAAAAAGGAAACAAACCTTGTTCTTCCTCAGCTCTTACATTAGTAATAGCCTCTTTTATTACTTAGTCACTGTGTTTGTCATTTATGTCACAGTTTCAGACCTTTTCTGCTTCCCTACTGCAGAGTAGAATCACATAACCCCTTGTACATAGCAGAGCAAAACACTGAACATGAAAAATGACGGGAATGGCTGCTCCTCAAAGTTGATTGGGATGTAGAGGAGCTGTATGCATCCTGTCAGGGCAGTCACACCAGGCGGGGTCTTTGTACAGTAGTGATGCTATTACAATTTGGGATGATTCACATGAGAGGGCAAGCAGGCAGACAGCATCGCAGTTTTATCCCAGCTCTTCAGCAAATGAGAAAATGTCACACACAGCTGCAGTTGGGGTAAGCTGGAGGGGATACATATTCAAAGCGATAGGACTATTTGTTCCACTGGTGTAATGTGGTTGGTGGTTTGTGCCAAAGGGTAGAACAATAAATGATAGGCAGGGTGTTAAAGAAATACTTAATCAGTGAAGGAAAAAATAAGTAAAAGCAGAATGGTTAGGAAGAAATAAAGCTCCATCTGCGACTCATTAGAGAATGGAATCATTAGTATCTACAGTTTCTGACAGGTTCCTCTTTGCCCTGGTATTGTAATAACTACAGTGCATTCAAGGCTCCATACTGTGAGAATATTTATTTCTTTATTATAGAAAGCGGTCTAAGGGCTGCATAATTACCATTTAAGTATCAATAGTCCTCACTTAGTGGCGTAACAAACACAGACGTTTTTCAGATAACTAGGTCGGTAATGTCGCCGCCACATTGTTGCCCATAAAGTTGGAATTATTTCTTTTCAGACACATTCCTCTTTTTATTCCTATTTACGTACATATTTATGTACAACAGTGTATATATTTAGACCCATCAAAGCTATAATGAGACATACAGTAGTGTGCCAGGGTGCCTATATGGTGGTATCCATCATACCAACAGGAAAGGTGCGTAGGTGACTAATTAAGATTTTGTTGATTATAATAAAATTCTAATTATGTTGCCACTTAATAAAAATAATGTGTGCCCATGCCCATCAAACTTTTAAATGAGGCTGTTTGAGGCTGTGAGCATTGTGCAATGTTTCCATGGTGTTTTTGTTTTTATATTTATGGGGTGTTTGCAATAGGGGGTGTGGGGGTGGCTGTGTCTGTTTTAGAGTCTGTTATGTGTTATTTATATTGTATTGTCTGCCTTCTGAGTGTTTTTTTATTGTACTTTTTATTGCACTGTTTGGGCATTGTATACAGCATGACTGCAAGACAAATTTCCTTTTATGGACAGTAGAGTGTGTTGTGTATCATACCATATTAATATCCAGAATCTGTTTAACATCAGGGTCAAGAAACACAATTTAAGGGGGGAATTATATGGATGGAAACCTAAGTTTGGAACAAACACAGAACATTTTGTTTCTCTTTTAGGGGTTAAATTATGGAACTGCTGTCCAGAATTAAACATGCTGTACAATTATTTGTGTAAAAATGACATCATTTCTAAGTATTGTGATGACATTTTCTGCGGCATATTTATTTATTTTGTTATGGTGCTTTTTGGAATATATTCTCTTAGAATTTTGAATTATATTTGCATGGATGTACTTGGTTTTGTTTTCGTTATACAGTATATATTGAATACTGTATAAGGAGTAGGTGTCAATAAGCTTCAGCCTGCAGCCTTTTGGTTTAGTTATTTGTTTCTTTCCTCTTTTATTTAAATGTCTTTAAAAAAAACAAATAAAGATAATTTTAAAAAGTATTATTTTACCCCTTTCTGTGGTCTCCATGATTGTCCAGACACCTGTGTTTTGGCCAGTCATGGGAGTTTTCAGATAAATGGATATTAAAGTCATAATTGACAGCTGGAATGACCAATCACTGTTAGGGTGTATTAAGATTTTTCAAACAGAACTTAACTGCTCTACTCTGTTCATCAGCAAGAAGGCTTTTTTGATGTAGCCTTTTCTGTTACAGCTACAAAACTCCAGAGCAGTCCTCCGCTTGAAATCCACCAATCCCGGTCTGTAGGATAGATTCTTATAAAAAGCCTTATGCTTAATATTTGTATGATTGTGTGATTGCTAAAGCATGTACTGTATGTGGCGTTTGTAATATTCACTTGTAACTGTTTGTGAAGCAGAGTAAGAAATAAAGCTTGGAAAAAAAAAAAAGAATTTAAGAATTGTGTTCCTGGCTTCACATTGATAACTTTTCAGTTTTTATCATGTATGTTATGGGCATTAATTCATGGTATACCTGGGTGTTTAGGACAAATTTACACAAGAACTAACACTCACAGGGACCACAGATTTTCACTCGTATAATATTTATTGTACGTAATAGTTTCATTACAGGACCAAGAACATGTATGATTTTTTTAAATTTCAAATCTCAGTCTCATTTTATGTCATTGTTTGAATAGTAGATTTATGCAAATCTAAGCGCCTAGAGATAATCATCGATTATGATTGGCGCTATACAAATAACATTGAATTAAAATCAATTTTCACCTTGTTCAGTATTTTCAAACAAATGCTAAAAGCCAAAAATTGGTTTTACTTAGGTTTTAAAGGAGCAATTTGATCACAAAAAAAGGCCAACCGCTTGATCACAATGACTATGAAAGGGTTAAAAGGTGCATTATAAATGAGTTATTACTAATTACTGCTGAACATAGTCTGACAGCACTAGAGTTGCCACATTTTCACCCTTATATCACACCGTAGGCAATTCATATTTTGCTTTTAGATTACAATACAGAGTATGCCTGCAAAATACTTTCCTTTCATGTCTCCTTCCCTTTCTGCTTTCCTATCCTTTTCTTTCCACACATCCACTTCTATCAACTTTTCATATAAGAGAATAACAGTGTTGCAAACCTTATTAGTTCTGTTTGCATCTAATTTACATTATCCATTATTATCACAGGGCAAAGCACCCTTTCATCACATCCACTGTCATTATTTTCTACTCATCTTTAATTGCTTTCACGTTACAGGACAAATTTACAATGTCAAATAAATCTGGGAATTAACTGCTGTTCTGGCTCAAAGCAACACTTCAAATAAAGATAGGCAACTGTGGCAATAAAGTTTACAGCATAATGTTTGAGAAGGATTATTGCATGCAGTGACTGACTTCCTATGAGAAATCCTGTAAGGCCAATTTAATAAAATTGGTAAAGATGTGAGCTGCCAGTAAAACATTTTGGCTCTGTCTGATTCTACCATTTGGGCCAGTTTCTCATTTTGTTCTCTTGCTTTATCACAGCTTGGTTTAGTCTTATTAACCCGTTACTCCTTCTTTGTAATTAAGAACTGAAAGAAATTAGACAGTAAAATAATTACAGTCATTAAATACTGCTGTGCCTTGTATTAAAGTCTAGTTAAAATCAAAATTAGTATGTATTGGGTCGTGTTTGCAAGTTTTTCAGACTTGACATGAAATTAAAACCTTAGAAATAATATTACATTTAGACCTACCTTGCATTTTATTGAATTATAAGTCATTGTGACTTCATGAAAGCATCTCAGCAAAACTCAGAAGTTGAAGCTTGTCAAACGGATCTGTTAAGCAAGCACTTAATTGTTTAGCTAAATAATCTCCTGCACCCTGGGGCCCTATCAGTATTGAATAAGCAACAGTTGATGTGCTAAGTTCTTCATCTACCACTGCATGACTAGAATAAGAAGAAAACCTGGAATTAGCACGAGCACCACTTCTGCACTGAATCAATGAGAGGAGAATTTCTGGAGCCAGAGGAGTTGAACGACTGCGGTTGGGGATTACTGATGTTATCTAACGGCGACGCTGGTGTGGAGGGACTTCTTTCACGCTCTTTAACCACAGGTGCTGTGTGCTAATGTTAGTAGCACTGGTGATATTGGAGGCACTGGAGGCCCCTCGTAAGGTCTTACAGGCTCTCGTGAACACAACAGCTCATCCGAAACTGAATTGGAAGAGAACCATGCACAGGCTGTATAAGTCCCCTGGCTCTCCCTGCCAGGTGCCTTCCACATGGGACAGCAGCGATAAAACATTCATATTCCTTTTCACGAGCAGTAGGGGATTATGTCGTTGTAAATGGGGAGGTGACTCTTGCACTGTACATACAGAGGTTACAAATCAACGCTATAAGCATACAATGTAGATTTAACCTTGATGGAGATTTAATAACCTTAAAGTAACGATTTGCTAATCATGCTAATCTCTTACTGTTAACCAACTGATTATTTGTGTCTGCATTTTGTGTAGCGGATAAATCGATAATTCCCGTTATCATGTTGCATATATTTTATATCATGATGCTGTACATGATAATGATTTATCATGATAAAATGGTGGGAATTCAGATCTTCATCTGATTCATTTCAAACATTAAACTAACAGCAAACCACAGTTTTCTTTGTTTTTGTCTTTTTGTCTTTTTATTTTTTGTCTTTTATTTGCGTTTTGCATCTCTTGCATCTTTATATTGTAGATATTTTGTGTGTTTTGCATCTTTTGTGTTGTTTTAAGCTGTAGAGGTGCAGTCTATGATGTCTCGCTCGTAGCCGATCCTTTATAGATGACCGATGTTAATAATTAAACCGTGCCAGTCAACTTAGCTTCCAACCTCACAGGTGTCAAACGATTATGTCTCTTCTTTTCTTACCTGTACCAGATGTTTAAGGAATCAGAAATGCAGGCTGTCTCCCCTAATCATCCTATGGTTAGATAAGCTGCAGCTACTAGATCTGTAGTAGCTACCACTACAACTGTTTTCCACTCCGTGACTGAGTACATGAACTTGTGCACCTACGAGGTTGTAAGCAGTGTTGACTGGCAGGTCGTCTGTCCAAATATATAGAGTGAGTCACTATGAATGATTGGTTACCAGCTAATTTTCCAACATCGTAGATGGCACCTGTAGGCATTGTCATTTTGTTGTTCTTTAGGTCATATTTTTGCATCTTTTATGACGTCACAATCAATCATTGCCATCCATGCCTTACACACCCCAAATAAGCTTCACCTTTTAAATCCTGGTCAAGTCCATTCATTCCGCTATGCTGCTGTGCTCACATGACCGTCACTCACCCGAACATCCAAGAAATAATGTCCATGTCCCCAACCTCCTCGTGTATTAAAAACAATACATATCAAACCCCAAAGCATATTTCTTCCATACCCTAGTTTTGTAATATACTGCATAATCATGATGTCAGGTTCTGCTGGGGGTGGGGGGTCTCAGGGGCCATCTGTGTCAGGCATGCTCAGATCATCCGAGAGCATCTTCTGAGCAGAGTCACTGCCCAAATAAAAATTCTAATAAGGTCTTTTAAACATGTACAATGAGTGTCCTGCCTCAGAAGTCGTTATTGCATCTTTTCTCACTATGCATCTTTCACTAATAAATATAAAACCCACAAATAATCATCTGCTTTATTCTGCTATCGCCCAGGTTTAAGCCTTTAAATTTGAATGAAGAAATTGTTTAACGGTTACAGTACCATGATTCTTCGAAATCAGCTGATGGGAACATTCTTATTGTGAGAACATTTTGGCTGTATCGCCCAGCTCTAGTGCTTCATGAACATGACAGTGAAGATCATTGTGTTTTCTGTAGATTGTGGCTCTTGTTCAAGCATTTCTGCCAGTTGGAGAAGGTGTCAGTGTTTGGACACTGAGAAAACTTGGCCAATCAATCTCACGTCCCCCGTCCAATTACTAGACTATCATTGATCATCGTTTACGTGTTACATCTCATTCCTAGCAAGGTGCTAGTTGTCAGCCTTCAACATTTTTCTTTGGACATTTGCACGTCTGGCTGGATTTACAGTACCTGCTTGTCTCCTTGCATGTTTGTGAGAAAGGGAATGAACTATTCAAACAAATGAGCTGGGGTGTGTTGGCCTGAGCCAGCCAACCAGCTTACTGCCGTGCTGTTGCTGAAGCCCAACCAGACAGATGGCATCCATTTGATCAGGGAGCTGCTCTAATGGCAGGCCAGGAGCAGCTAAGAAAGGCTGTTAGTGGGTTTTTGTGAGCAGCCCACACTCCCAGTCTGTCAGGCTGTGAAAAGTTAAACTCTTTTAAAAGCTTACCTTCTTTTCCCCAACTTTGCCAGTGGTGTTTGTTGATGTTTCATGTTATTATTAGGATAGTGTCAGACCTCACAATGTGTACAGCTTTTTAATACAGCAAAGTTGGGATATATTAGCAAATATTGACCAGTATGTCTTATCTGTAAAATGATATTTCTCTGAACTCCAAACAATTCAAAGGAGCAAATGAAGTTCGTTTCCACCTCAACGCCTTGGTCAAACATACTGTGTTGCTCTCCTGTCCTTCCTCATTCACTGTGTTAACAATAGACTGCAGCTCATCTAAGGGGACCTAAATGCTGGCTGTGGCTACATTTAATTAACCAAATGGTCTTTAACGGCTCCATCTGATTGGCTACCTTCACATGCATGGTGAGACTGCATGGTGTGTGCAAATAAAACAATGTTTCTCATTTATTTTAGTGCTGTGCAGTTTATTGCAATCAGTGACGATAATATTCAAATTTCGATTTGAGACTACATACTTTGTTGTCACGGATTATTATCCATTTAAACATACATAATATGCAATAATTTAAAGAAAAAAATTCAAACAATACAGAAGCAAGGTATGACTTTCTTCTTGCATGTTTTTACACTGGACCTATCATATACAACAGACGAAGTGCTGTTTTCATTTCTGCAAATTAGATCACCCTCAACCATCTAAAACTGGACTTTTAAATTGCAGTTTTATATTCCTTTTGTGATTTTAGTTGCATTCAATTTTACAGTCCTAATTTATTTCATTTTGAAGATGCAAAAATTACATGTCCTCTTAGACCAGGGGTGTGCAACCTGCAGTTCAAGGGCCACATGGGGCTCTTTAGCCCCCTTCCTTTGTCCATCACTGGACAACGACAAGAAGTAACGCATTAAAATCAATCCAAAATAAACAAAAAAGGTAAATAAGGAGACAAAAAATAAGAACCACAAAATGAAAAGAAATGAAGACAAAAAGGATGTAAATAATGTTCAAAATGCACAAAATAATTGAGAAAATGATACAGTATCATAAATTCTCTGATAAAAAATAAAAGAAATTAAAAATCACAAATATGAATAAAATAATAAATTGACTGAATGAAAATAGATAAATTATTAACAAAATATTCAACAAAATTAACAAAATTTTTACGTAAACAAAAATAATGAATGAAGTAATGAAATAAAAATTTTCACAAAAATAATCCAGGAAATAAACCAAAAGTCATATAAATAAGTAAAAATCATCAAAATAAATCTGCAAATGAATGAAAATTAGCAAAAATGAACAAAATAATTGATAATGTGAACAAAGTGAGATAAATTATCAAGGAAATGAACAAAATTGAAAAAAATGGACAATATAGTAACCAAATTAACAAAAAGAATAAAGAAATTAACCAAATTGGTGTTAACATGTTGCCAGCTAATACATATGCCATATGTTGTGTGATATGCAATGGAGTTCAAATATTTTTGGGGGGCTCTAGACATTTATTTTATTTCTGTCCAGAAAAATGGCTCTTGTAAAGGTTGCTGACCCCTGTTTTAGACCAGTTAAATTACTGTGTGCTGAAATGGAATTATGTGTTTTTGGCCAGTGATGCTACAAACCACAACACCAAGCACTACCTGTGTAAATGGTAAATTAAGATTATTATTGTTATTAAGTTATTATTAAATATTTTTCACAACATTTTCTATGAAGCTTTAATTTTATGCTTCTGCCACTATGATCCAGTTGTCATTCAGAACATGGAGAGCCAGTGCTGTTCTTACAACCATCATGGATATGTAGTTTATTTTTGAAAATTCTCTTGCTGGAAAAAAAAAAAAAGTTTGCTTAATTTTATTGTGCTGTTGCACCAAAATGTGAATTTAAGAACTATCGGAATTCAATGATTTGCAAATCCTTTTCACCCTATATTCAGTTGAAAACACCCGCCAAAACAATTTGTCTACTGCTCAAACGGATGAACATTATGGTTTTTTGCAAATATTCTCTTATTTTGAAATTGATGCCTGCAACACATTCCAGAAGAGCTGGGACAGGGGCAACAAAAGACTAGGAAAGTTGAGGAATGCTCAAAAAACACCTGTTTGGAACATTCCACAGGTGAAACAGCTGATTGGGTATAAAAGGAGCATCCCTGGAAGGCGGAGTCATTTACAAGCAAGGATGGGGTGAGGTTCACCGCTAGTCCAACAGTTTAAGAACAATGTTTTCAATGTGCAATTGGAAAGAATTTTGGGATTTCATCATCTATAGTCCATAATTATCATCAAAAGATTCACAGAAAACAACACTGAAAGCCCGTGACCTTCAATCTCTCAGGCGGCACTGCATTAGAAACCGACAGCATTCTGTACCACGTGGGTTCAGGAACACTTATTAGTTAATACAGTTTGTCATAACAGTTTATTAGTTTATCCATTTGAACATTAAATATCTTGTCTTTGTAGTGGATTCAGTTAAATATAGGTTGAAAAGTAAAATCCTTGTACAGTGATACCCCAGCTTACGAGTTTAATCCGTTCCAGCGTCGTGCTGAAGCGAAAAACTCATGAGCCGGGACCGGGTTTCCCATAGGATTACATATAAAACCAATTAATCCATTCCAAGACCCACGAAAACTTCCATATACAGTATGTATTTCACACCCGTACGTGCACATTTATTTATTATTATTATTTGAAAAGGAAGTTATATTAATAATCTGAAAAGGAATGCATGAAATGAGTTCTAAAAAATGATTTATAATGACACTTACCTTGGAGAGACACCGGCTGCAGGGGAGGAGGAGGAGGGAGGGAAGCAGAGACGGACTATGAGCGTGAGTTCGTATCCCTCGCACTCGCGCTTGGCGACACATATTACGGGTTTTCTTAGGTCCCATGATGAAAAAACACAAAACGAAGCACTATTTCAGGCGAAAAAAGGCACAGATATGAAGCACAATACAGCGCAAGTTTCACTTCTAAGCTTCTGGTCTGTCGTGAGAAGCCGAGAATGAGAGCATGCGCTCTCTGGAACTATTTAACTCGTAACTCAAGTTTTTGCTCAAGAGCTGGTACAAAATTTTGCCTGATGTCTTCCTTGTAACCAGAAAACATCGTATGCTGATGTGCTCGTAAGCTGGGGTATGACTGTAGCCTGTTTTTGTTTACATTTCACACAACGTCCCGACATCATTGGTATTGGGGTTTGCAGATTATGATCTGTAGCTGTGTGATAATATAATGACATAGCCTTTTATCCAAAGGCTTTGACATGAAAGGTGCTAAATCTGAACAGAAATAGTCCTCAGGCTTTAAATCCTCTCTGTATTCAGGATGAGAGGTGCCATGTTAAGTGCAGTGTGTTGATTTTACTATGAACACTGTGAATGTATCCTCCTTTTCCCCTGTTTCGTGTCATAAGGCGGAGACATTTTTAGGGTTGCATTCGTCCCTTATCTCGTCACACTTGCAAATCCATTTTTATTAAAAGGTTAGACATTAATGGCAAGAATCCCCTCCTCCTTTATCCTCCTCCTCTTCCTCCCACTCCACAGATATGAGATTACACATTTCACCCTGAGCAACAGACAGAAACTAATCCGTGGTCCGTGTGAAATATTAGGCCTATGCTCACAGTGTGGCTGATAGAACTGCAGGGCTGTGTTGATACCGGGCATTTAACAGGCTGCTGTAAAAACCCTGCATCAGTTAAGTGCTAACCACACATAAACTTCCACACACCCACGTATTTATTGGTGGGTATGTACATTCAGACACGAATACACATTCATAGCGCTGCGAGATAATACAAGACCATATTTGTGTCACAGACGTCTGCTGTTTCATATTAAGTGCTATCATTTATTTTCTTGGGTGTGCCCTTTTTAAAGATTTTATCTAGGCTACCAACATGTACTGTTTAACCTGTATTCACTTTTGTTTGCTGGAATGAAATATGATTTTTTTTTTTTACTTTTTCGACGACATTTTCATTACAGGTTTGCACAAACGTTGCACAAATATTTTTATAAAGAACAATTCTAATAAAATACCAGGGAGTAACTCATAATGAAAATCAGAAATACTTTATTAATCCCAAAAGAAACTGTGAGGTTGCCAGGAAGAAATGACCAAAATATTACAAAAAATAGCTCTAGATCACAAAAAACAGGTCGAGTATCATATAAAAAATAAATACTGACAGTCAATGAAACCTTTAAAGCAGGCTGTTTTTTTCTCAAAATAAGATGATGGGGGAGTTATATTTACTTTTGTTGGATGCCAGAGTGTATGGCTGCTTGTTTACTTGGTGTATTGTGCTGTTGACATGCTTCACTGAACATGGGTACTCGGTTTGTAAAACTGGACCAAGTGCCATTCCAACAATACATAAAGGGTGTACACATTTTAGTGAGTGGCTTTCACACCCTATAAAAATACATGAAAAAGACCACCATTTTCATTTTTATGTGGGCCAAAATGCAGCGACTTTCAAGGGATGAACGTTTGAGGGCCCTGAGTATGGTACAGCCTGGTTTGACTTTCAGCAAAGCATCCAGACAGATGGCTAACTCCCAGGCAGCCACCAGGAACCTGGTGGAATGCCACACCACTACTGGCTCTGTGGACGACAGACTGCATTCTGGTCAGGAAAGGGTTATGACACTGGACCAGGATCATTATATCATGCTCAGGCACCTGAGGGACTGGTTTTGCCCTGGTTTTGCCAGCCGCACAGCACATGGGATGCTTGTGAGGCATAACCACTGCATCCTAACTGTGCGACACCATCTCTGGAAAGTCAACCTCCAGGCCCCTAGACCTTTCCACGCTAATCTCTTGACACAGCAGCGGTGCCACAATAATTCTCAGTGGGCCAGAGAACACCAAAGGTTGAGTCAACTGCACCGGAACAGTGTGCTGTTCTCTGATGAGAGCTGATTTTGTCTCAACAATGCAGACGGGCGAGAATGCGTATGGCTCAGACAGGGGGAGCGGTATGCTACATTCGCTAGGTAAACTGTCAAGGTGGACCCAGCATAATGGTGTGTGCTGGCATTTCCTGCAATCACAGAAAACCCCTTGTAATGTCATCGCTGCCCAGCGCTACATCGAGGAGCCCCACATCATCCCATTTCTACAGCAACACCACGACGTGACTGTCTCCCAGCAGGACAATGTTCAGACGCACTCTTCAAGCATACAGTGGCATATCTCCAGACACAGGGGGTAAACGTCTTGCCATGGCCATCATATTCCCCAGATCTCAACCCCACTGAGCATCTGTGAAACACTCTCAGCAGACAGATCAGTTACAGGGATCCTCGTCCACAGAACAGGCTGCATCCCTCACTACAGGATTAGTTGCCTGTTCCAAAGCATGTGTTGGAGCATTACCACCTGCAAAGAAGCAAATGGGGGTCATACCCATTACTGCCCCTTGTCATTTTGTCTTTTGCTCTAGCTGTCTTGTTTGGTTGAAATTGGTAACAAGAATTTATTTTTGACAACTTGTTTTGTTATTGTCTTTTGTCACATAAATTGCAGGGTCTGGTGTGATTAAAAAAAAAATCAGATTAAAAATATTCCACAAATCATGACCTGAAAGTTTTCTCTGGCTGTCAGTATATAAATGAAAAATATGAAAATCACCCCCTAACCCATTATTAAAATAATCAATGTGTTCAGTTTGTACTGGACAAAACATTGTCAATATGATAAGTAGATACATACAGAACAACTAGACTTCTGAAAAGGATGCTCAGAGATTGAGTGTGCAAATATTATGGCTTGTCGCTATGCTGTTAGATGAAAGAATTATACAATACAATGGGCACAGATAGGTAGATAGATAGATAGATAGATAGATAGATAGATAACTAACCATCTAACTAACTTACTTCCTTCCTTCCTTTTTTTTTCTTTCTTTATTGATTGATCCCAGAGGGAAATTCAGTTTCCAGCAGTATTGTACAGTTTAAAAAGGGATACATAATGGAGATCTAGGGCAAGCAGAACTTTTACACATATTTACAGTGTAAGGCATAATAGTGCAGTAGTGATGCAGTATGGTAGTGATACACTGCAGTAGTGATACACATATAAGGTGCAGTATTCATGAATAAAAGTGCAGAGCCAGGCACAACACTGGGTGTATAGGTGTGTGAGGCTTTTTGTAAGGTGCATGGGGGGGAGAAGTTCAGTGCAAGTGGCAAAAAAAAAAAAAAAAAAATAGAATAGAATAGAATGATTTTCTGCATTGTTCAGTGGTGCATTTGGGTGGCGTTCGTCTCTCGCTGAACGGGCTCCTGTGACTGTCCGGCACATTGTGGAGGAGGTGAAAGGTATCGTTGTTTTTTGGACAGCACTGGCCTTTCCGCCACCATCATCAGCGAGTCCAGCTCTATCCTCACAACATTACCAGCCTTGCAGATCTCAGGTTTGTTGAGTCTGTTGGCATCCGACACCCTCGGCCTGCTGTCCCAGCATTCAGCAGCGTAGAGGATGGCATGAGCCACAACAGACTCATGGAAAATCCTGAGCATTGTCTGGCAGATGTTGAAAGACCTCAGCCGCCTCAGAAAGTAGAGACGACTCTGGCCCTTCTTGTAAATTCCAAAAAATAACAAGAAAAAGGCCTTTACATATGGTCTTCTAATATAAACTATGTATTTGCTGATTTATTGTTATCTGGATGTGACACTTTCATCACATTGCACTATTTCTTTCATTAAAGCACACATAAGAATTAAAAACAGATTTTTAATTCTGGTGCAAATTAAAATAAAATATCCAGCAAAATTTATAGCTAATATAAAATAGCAACATAAGAACTGAGCTGATCAGAGTAAGTGTGATAAGTACCCATTAAGTGCCCTGTGGCATTCACTTTCTTTCTGGATCAGTGGAACCTAAGTGGAGAAATTAATATTTGATGCCTCCGGTAGAGTAGAGACACTTACTGCTTGATTGCATCAGACTTGCATTGTGTTTGACAAACCCGGCTCTTGATTGACCTTTTTCAGCTTCTAAAATCTAAAAAACTTGGAAAATGTTTATAAGCAGCATGCAACCTGAGCTGCCTTACCTTGTATTTTTTGTGCACCTACTTGATGGCGGGCAGTATTTATGTACATATACTACATTTCACACAGACGCCTTCAGGTATGTTGAGTATTGATAAATGTAGTGTTGTTAACAGCCCACATCAGTGTCGGAGATGCTGACGGCAAATGGACCAGTGGACCAGAATCAAATATTTATGGAAACTGTTTTAAACAGGAATGGACTCCCACTTGTTTGTAATTGAACCCATAAAAAAATAAATCAGATGATACTGAAGACCCCATGAACTGTTTTATTTTGGCCTTCATGCTACTTTTTCACACTTCATATTTCAATAAAATGAACTGCTGTTCACTCTGTTAAAACGAAAGACATGCTGGACTCCAGTTTTGAGCCAGAAGTGAATTTACGGAGCGTTCATCGTGCATGTCTAATTCATTAACATCTTGTGCTGTATAAGAATCATAATTCAATCCCATATCTGAATTTGAGATCAAGAGCCTTATTAATAAATGAACACCACACAGTGTGGAGTAGTCTTAACCATTATTTGTGGGATTTGAATAAATCAATGCAGGGTGTTGAAATACACATCTTTGTGTTGGCCCAGATATTTACACTGTGTGACTGCTTGTGCTTTTACAAATTTAAAAATGTGAAGAACTTATGCCTCCCTCTTCTTTTGCTCTTTCTATTTTGATAAAGTCTGTGTGTTACAATGTTTGAGATTATGTTAGTGACACTGTTCAACATTTATTGTCTGTGGATGTTTCTTTGAGAGCTTGTTCTGTACCACATTTGCTGTATTGAAGTGGATTTTGTCTTTTTACTTAACATGATCCCGACACAATCCTGTTGACAACAAACTACAGATGTCACTCAATTCACAGCCAAGTTTCTACTGCTCTTGTGAATACAGATGTGAGCTTCTAGACCAGACTCATAAGTAACTATGTGTTTTCAGCCAACACTATTCACAGAGTGGGTGGTGTGTGAGGCCTGTCACATTGTGCACTAAGACCCACTCACAGGAGTCTGCTGTTCTAAATCCAATTCATCAGCCCTTAATGGACTGAACAAATTGTCTTTGTGCAATCTTAACTCAAGGACTGGACAGAGTAACTAGGAATAGAGTAGGAGCATATGGCACATAGTGTTGAGCACAGTATATGGCACAGCTACGGACCAGATGATTATAATGTAACAACAAAAGATTTGGTAAAAGGGTATATATTTTTGTATTCACAAAGTGACAACTTTCTAGTCTTTCAGTGAAACTATTGGCTTAAAAATCAAACATATGCACTGGAGTCTTCATGCAGTGCAACAAAGATAAGAATAGCAATTAGCATAAATTATATTCCCAAATTAAAAGTGTGACATTATTTTAAATGCTAAACTTCTCAAGGAAACTGTTTGCCTTTTGTTGCGCATTTACAAGTTATCACAGATGTATCACAAGCTGTGTGTATCTGGCTATGTGTCTAGATGTCACTGCTCACATTTTTAGCGTATGTGCACCTGCAACTAAAATTACAGATGGCGTTTTTCAGTGGCAATGAGCATCTGTCACCGAGCAATACTTGGTGGCTTCATCTGTGAGCAGTACGGCGGAGCCTGCAGAGATATTCTTTCTGTTAGAGTCCATTTGCTCCCTCAATTTCCCTTCATCTGAACATGATCACACAGCTCACAGGACCCAACAGCCGTGATAGCAACAACACTGGTAAACTGTCATTTACTTACTCCGGAGTAACACCACTTTTCTGAGCATTGCCTCCGTTGCAATCATGTTTTTGATCCCTTTTGGGAATGCTACACGTCTGTGTCCATATGAACACATAAACTGTAGACATTATTAACTCCATCACCAGACAGTTATGTCTCCCAGCTGTTAAATAACTAACACTCTGTTTTGTTACAACTGATTACGGGAATAATCAGCTGTAATCTGTCTTACTTAGCCAACTTGTCTTTATGCTAAATGAAACTCAGTGAATAACAACGAACTTATTTGCACTAAAATGATCAGTCAATCCTTGTCTCGCAACAATCTGAAAACACAGACTGTCCGTGGTTAAAAACAGCGGGCAGCGTTGTATGCCTGCTGTCAGGTGGCAACAGGCCACATCCACTCCAGAACACCTGTCAGATTTGAAGCTCAGCAAAAAAATAAAATAAAAAATCCTCTCAAGAAAACTTTCCAGCCAACATTAACATCACATGTTTTTTGTGAAATTTGTCCCTGTGGGTGCGTCAACCTTGAAAATATTTTCAGTGGAGGCCTTAGGAAGATCAGTGAATTCCAGAGGTAGTACTCAAGTACTGTACATTCACTCCTTTACATGTACTTGAGTAGGTTTTCCCCATAAAATATCCTTCTGAGTCGGAGAGTAGTTGTTTTACAGAATACTTTTGACTCTTACTCATTTACATTTGTGACAAAGAAATTTGTACTTAGTTAAAGTTTTTGCCAGTAGACATCAAAAAGGCTGAAATTTAAAACAAAAATAGAAGAACATTAAGGAAGTTGAGGGAAATAATCAAGCAAATGATCATGATGAATAAACTAAGCAATGAAATGGTAGAGAAGGTAATGGTGAACTCAACAAAATAAGGATTCATTTGAGCAAAAAAATATCAAAATAATCATAAAGGTTAAAATAAGCAACAAAAAAATCAACAAAATGACCAGAAAATTATCAAAACATTCATGGAAAAATTACCAAAATACCTCTTTCAAAGCAGTATATTAGGATGTAATAAATTCCATTTTAAGGTTACTCACGACTTGAATATTTTTTTAATCAGTTACCTTTCACTTTTATTCAAATACTGATGTTGTTACAGTAGCTCAAAGTGGACTTTTTATTATCATGTGGTATCGAGTGTTAAGGCGTTTTAAACCTGCTTTCTTCCACATCTGAGTGTAGATCGAGTTGATATCCCTTAATAAAAGAGCTCACACTACCAGTTTGCTTGAATCATCAACATTCCAGGCAAAAGTAATATTTGCAGCTGAACCGACCTGTGGAATATGTTTTCATTGAAAAATATCAGCCGGTGGTATGACATGGTATGTTTGAGCTGAGCCAATGAGCTATGTACTTTTGCAATAACGTACAAAATCCGGCTGATATTTTGACATGATATGCCTTTTAATGAAGTGCCAGCTGCTAAAACAGCAGCTACAAAAATCATAGGTAACACACAGAAAAAAAGAGAGTGCTACAGTATTAGCCACTTAATAGACTGAACACCATTATAACCAAGTGATTAAACATACACTGACCTTGCACATACTGTAATGTGTTCATACTTCTGTGTGAGTAGATGAATGTTGGATTGAGTAAATGTGACTTTTAAGTGGTAGTCTGAGGCATTACTGATTAATCACCTGCTATATATTGGCATTTATTTACATTTACTACATCACAGGTGTGGTTGGTGGCCAGGAGATGACCTGCCGTGCATGCCCCCGTACCTGGCCTGGTTATTAACATTTGCACCTTATACGTAGACGTTACATTCAAAGCAAGGTTGTTATAACAAAATGCCGATATGTAACCTTTTTACACTTGGTCTTTGATATGTAGGAGGGATGGAGCTTTCCCTTCTTATTCAAAGTGGGACTCCTCTCTACTCACTTCTCCTTGTGTCTGCAGTCTTGCATGCGACTCTCCTGACCTTACTTTACGCTCCGCTTGGCAGGAGCACTAAAAGACTTCCCTCAATTTTTTTTTCCTATTCTCTCACCCTCACTCACACCTTTGCTTTACTTTCAGCATTGGCATAACTGAAGGGATCGACTCGTAATGATTTTTTAATATCTCCCATATATGCAACTGGGGAAGCAAGGTGAAGAGTGTTTTGTGTGATCAGTTTTCCACACTCTACATCTTGTTTTAATCAGGTTATCATCTCCCCACTCAGCCTTGCTGAGACTCTGTTTCACCCTCTCTTTGTCACCTTTGTCTCACACTTTTCTCTCCATCTCTCTCTTTCCCTGAAGTGTGAGCGTGTTATTTAAGTCATCCCTGTGAGAAGAGTCCCCAGGGCAGGAAGAAAATAAAGGTGTGTGGGGCAAAGATGGGAGCTTTGACTCAGAGGTCATTTATGTCATGTCGAACAGAGGTTAAGTCTGGGGCATGGCATTGATGAGGTGATGATAGCTCTTTTTGAAAATGTCAAATAAATAAATCACAACTTTTGTTTTAATCCTGTTGATGAATTTGTCAGCCACTCTGAAGGAGACTTTTATGTGAGGGAAAACATGTGGCTCCTGATGCTGAAATATGCAACGCAATGTGAGATTGAGTTTATGTTCACAGTATGCATCTCTACCGCCTCAGTAAAAGATGCAAGCTTGTCATATTAGCTCTGAGGTGCAGACCATAAGCTTTGATCCAAGTCAAAATAAAAGATGTGAATGTCACAGTGACAGCTTCGGCAAAAGCATCTTTGTATGATTCCTTATTTTTCTGTAAAGTAGCTGATCTTTTACTTTTGAGTGCATTCACTTTCAGGGTAAATATTGTCATTTTAGGGATCAGAGTGGTAAATCGTGTATAGTACAGTCTATCAGAGGCTTTTTGACTCCCAGGGTCTCTAGTGCTTCAGTGTGGGTTGGATCAAAAGCACTCATCAGATCAGAAAGCTTGAACCCACACTGCAAAGGTCACGGTATACTCCATTATTCATCAGGCTTCCATGCTAAGGCCAGGGAGCATTAAAAAGAAAAAAAAATGAGGGAGAGATCGCAAGATTGATTTAAAGGGGTGTACACCTTTCTATACCTGTCCTCCAACAGAGACCACAGCCAAAAGTCCTCTTCCACCATTTCAAAACGGCTCCTCTCCTGTGATTACAGAACAAAGAATGGAAACGAAATGAATGAGAACAGCAAAAAATGAAGCGAGTGATGAGAGTGACGTAGCTTGACACCTCATCTAAAATACCTCTCTTGTTATAGAATCTCGTCAAGCTCCCCTGTGGGATGAAAACCTTCCATATCTTCCCAAATATGACACAACCTACCATGATCCACAACTCTTCATCCAGTCCGCTGGCAAAGATGAGTGGATCAGACAAATGAGAGAGAATATTCATGTGGCTGACTCCTCTGAAAACCTCGTCCCTTTGCTGTGATTGCTGTGACCTGTAGTAGTTCAGCAGTCAACCACCATGTCATCTCACACGTTTTCAAAAAAAGTGTACCTGTTATTCTGTGCAAAGGAAAGAGAGAGAGAAAAAAAAACATATACCAAGCTTGAGAAACACATTCACACTCTGCTTGTGAAATCAAAATACATCTGGGCTCTTGTTGTACATTCTGTTCAGCTATTCCGTCCCCCTTGGAGAATATGCTAGAGATTGTTGGGGTTATTTTTTCCCACAATGACATGGGCTTGGCCATCAGCGAAGCTTTCTAAACAGAGACTTGTGCCATCCAGCCTCTACAGAAATCTTGATGTGCTTGCTACCCAGGGAAATGTTTCAAGTAAGCTGCATCAAAGATGCAATCTATAACTGAACACATGTAACTTTCCTCAGCTCATCCAACTTCAATATCTGTAGCGCGTCAGCGCTCACACACAATGCCTCTGCAGAACAATGAGAGAATTCAGTGATCCCCCGTTGTGCAAAAAGTGCTCACTACCTTTCCCAACTTTTTTTTAAATAGCAGCATACAATATCAGCAGAATTACTGCGGCTTGTCTTCGACGCAGCAGCAGCCTTGTTTGAGTGTGTCAAGCCCAGAGGGGTTTATGGCTTTGATCTAACGCACAATACTCAGTGTGTGTATGGGAAACAAGTGTGCATGCACGCATGCTACCCAAATGAGTTGTGCAGTTCTCTTGTGCCCACAAAGGCTCGTACAAACAGTTATACCTCTACAGACGCAAATAAGTGCACACATACATCCCCTTTGATGTAGTTCCAGGCTTTTAGTGGGTGATTAGGGGAAGCGACCCAGTGAAAGTGTAGAGTGATAGGAGGAAGCAGGAGGCTGTTGCTCTTTAGTTAGAGGAAACCAATACTCTGTCTGTAGATAGAGAGGTAATTATATTGAAGGAAAGAGGAGTGAACAATACAGTGTAGGAGGAGGATGAGGATGAGGAAGACTGCACTACGGGTGTGATATCTGATTCCCCACAGTGTCACCCCCACAGACAATAATTAAAATTCCTCCAGACAGGGATGTAAGTGTATATTTACTATATTTGTGTGTGAGAGGCTAAGCGTATGTGTATTTACATTATGATACAGGCTGCGGTTGTGCATGAGTTTAACCAGTGGTGTAGAAAAGCAGTAGAGGTTGTTGTTGCAGTGCATGCAATTGTGTGCCCATGACTGTTTACTGACTCTACTCCAACACTTGTTGGTGGTCTAAGGGCTATTAAATATTAATAATCCCTCTCCCTTAATGATTCATAAATTGTATTCCAATACTCACCACTCTGCTTCTCCTTGCTATTTTCCACTCCCTATAATTGGACCGTTGGTTTGGTTAAAAAAAAGAAAAAAAAAATGGAGTGTGGAGTGTGCAAGGCTAAAAATGAAAATCAACTTTTTCCTCCTTCCACATACATTTCAGCAACCTGCATGCAAGTGCTGAGGGATCATGATGTCAGTAAATAGTATTCATGAACAAATGGTTTCCAAGAGTGTGCGTTTAGCATTCGCATCAACACTAAACTGCATTTTGTATTTGTCCAGGGGAACGACTGCAGACTGCCACTGACACCACTCAAAAATATCAGCTTTAGTCAGGAAATGATTTCCTTTATTTGCTGTAATAAAGCCCATTATCAGGAGAAAGTTTAGAGGGTTTTTTGTTGTCTTTCTTCACATTAAGATATGGTGAGGTCGAACTCTAATGTGTGCTAATCTTAAAGAAACACCTCACATTATGTTTGTTTTATTTTTCACCCTGTATCGATTGGATCAGTGAAATCACCACTTCAGACTAAATGAAAAGAAAATAAGCTCTTCACTCCATAGTTTCTCTATCTGCAATCTCGCTCAGTCTACCAAAATTCACCACGACTCAATAATGTTTTGTAAGATGAGGACATTAATACCAGGCCAGGAAAAATCCAATGTGAGGGTGTGTGAAGGTCTGGTGTCCTTGCTCCCCTCTTTCCACTTTTTTTAAGAATGCAATAGAGGCAACAAGATGAAACAATAGATTTTTCCTGTCTAAATTACAGCGCTAATTGGTTTTGGCGAGGTGACATCTACACTCAGTGAGAGCATGCTTTTGTGTTAGTTGAGCCTTGACATAATCTCCTTCATTACACACACACGCTGCCATGTAATAAGGGATAAGCTGCTCTGGCTTCTGTATCAGGTGGGTTGCCATTACTTACTCACTTAAAGAATTAAAGGAATCAAACAACCTTAAGCCAAACAGGAGAAAGCCACCTTGAATGTTGTAGAAAAGACACAAGGCCGTATACAAAGTCTTACATTTTTATATTACGCCACGCTTGCTTCTGTTCTTCCTGCATCCGCTCCACCGGAATTACCTCTGTTATCGTTCTCGTGAATGTAGAACGGATCCTGAATATTACTGATCATCAATCATACACACTTCTATACATTTGGATTGTATCACAAGTACCATTCACATACAGGAAAACACTTCAAAATTGAGTTGCATCTTATTGTACTTTTTGGTCCAAAAGGGCAACCTCAATAATCACGACAGAGGTTTAGTGAGAAGCACTCCATAAGCCAAGTGGCTCCTCAATCACCCCTCAAGTTCCAGCGACTACAGCAAAGGTCAGTTCCTTGGAGAATCTATTGAAGCGACCGGCACTAGATATCTCTGCTGGCTGACAGGACTCTCGTTTTTTCCTCTCCCTGAGCCCACATCAACCAATGACTAATGAAGATTGATTCAGCATATTATGGGCAAAGCAACTTCCAGGAATTTATAAATCCTGTAAGCGCTGCTATGTAGACACACAAGTGAACGGAAAGAACGACAGACAAAAAGGAAAAGAGGAAAGGGAGAGATAGGACGCTATTCTTGAGAACATATTTACCTTCACCAAGGTTATGTTTTTGTCTGTTAGTTTATTTATTTATTTGTTTGTTTGTTTGTTTGTTTAGTTACAGCATAACTCGAAAAGTTACAAACACATTTTGGTGAAATTTTCAGGATACATCAGAAATGGCACAAGGATTCATCCAGAAGGGGAAAGGATTCTTGACCATTGTTATTAAACCATAAAGTTTGATACAGATATGGGCAATATTCTGGACATAGTAACCTAGAATGCTTATACTTACAGGGGTTGAGGAAAAATAGCTACTGTATGGTAGAAAATAAGGCTATGGACATGTTAACTGACACCAAGTTGTAGTGGGAAGTCTGCTAATTCAGTAATGTGTCCATGGATTTGATGTATACTATCTTCAACATTTACGGAGCTAGATCAGAAGAGAACCGCTATTATGGAAATTTTTTAAATAGTGACATGTATGTGATTCCAAATGCTAATGATGGTTTTTATGGTCAAAGAATCTAGTATTGAGGTTCAAATACATTTAAGAGTATTACTTTTGGTGCAATAACATTATGGGGGAAATGAGCATCGGTTCAAATGATATGGGTAGATTTTCACTATGAAGAGAAACTGTGTTCTCTGTGTGCTTTCTAGTTTGTTTTGTGGTACTGTATTAATTTTCAAAAAATTAAATACATTAAAAACAATAAATATTACAAAATGAAAATGAATTAGTGGGATACAATGAACATCAAAAGATAAATCTGTTCTGAAGTCCCCATACCACAATATAATTTGTCTGTGATATTTTACTCTAAATTTATACAAGTCGTGTATTTAATGTTATGAGTTTTTCTAAAACTAGATTTTGAAAAACTGAAAGTAGCTTACATTGAACAAAATCCTTCACTATATAATGATGTGTATGGTATCACCACATTTTATTAATACACAGCATATTAATATTGTAGTGGTGTGCTCTAAAGAATTTGAAATGCCAGTTTAACAATAACAAATCTAATTACTGACAGGGTCTGGCATGTGGTTGTTGCAGCCACACACACAAGAACCATAATGAGCATATCACCAATCTGTCACCACACCACATATGACGGCACACAGTCTAGCCTCCCACTTCTTCAGTGTTTTCACCATAATGTCACCCACACAAAAGTGAGACTAGCTGACTTGCGTGGAGTGGAAGAAAGCACAGTTTCCACTGATGTTGACAATCACGCATATAAGATAATTACTTTCTTAAACAGATGAACTTGTCACAGTGAGATTTCTTTTAGGCCTGTGAACATACTGAATACATGCATGCAGTTTTAAAGTTGTCTTGCTTTTCAACGAGTATTTTTTCATTCATCTACTACCGTGAGTGTAAAATTCAAATTTACTAGACTTTACTTTTCTTCATAACACTCTTATCTCCCCCACATATAAACAAAGCAAGTTTGGATTCTCAAGTGTACAACACAGATAACACACAAGTCATTAACTTCCCCCACATTTCCTCCCAAAATGAGAAACAATTCATTCTGTTGTGTCCAACCATCTCCTTGCTTTTTCATCTAAGTGATGTATTCAAGCCAGCAACCTCCCCTTTATCTTTCCTCCCACTCTGAGGATCTGTTGTGATGAGGGCAACATGCACGCACGCCCCCGAGCTTTTCCACATCTGGAGCCTGTCACTCCCGCTGTGTTGCGGCAGGCATGTGATCTGCAGCGATGACCACTACATGAGGCCAGCCCCCAGCCCGTGTCTCCATGGTCTCAACAAACTCCTCTCAGGGGAAGGTGGCGCTACAGTTAAACTAGCTGATATGGATGCTTTGTATTTTTATACATGTGTTGCTTCACATAATCTTCATGGACCACCATACACACCATACAGTATGTGACTTGTGGTGCACTCTGACTTGCCTTTTTACCACATTCCCACACTGCCAACGCATGCATTAACTGAGCGTTGTCTGAGCATTGTCTGTTTATTCACTTGCCTCAGGGTGTTCCAGCACAAGCTGCTGCATAGACTTTAAAATGTCTTTCCTGCTGTTTCTGTCGCTGCCTCCCACCTCCATCCATGTCAATATGTCATTTTTCTAGTATGCACTGCATAACATAACAGCAAATGCTGGCTTTTGATTAGGTTGATGTCTTTGATGTCGCTTTGATGCTATGTATAGACCAGACCTGTCTTCCAAGATGTCCTTCACCACCAAACCTTTCGCCTAGGAAAACATTTAAAATAGCAAAAAAAAGGGAGAATGAGAGGAAAGAAGAGTAGAAAGCAGAGCTGAGGAGCAGAGAGGAGTAGAACCCTAATAGTAAGCGATGGATCTGTGACGTGGCCCTACAGAGAGAGACAGCCCTCCATCTAACTTATCTCCTGTTTGCTCAATTTCCACTTTGTACGGCAGTGCACCTGGGGTCTGGCTGCAGCCTCCCAAAGCTCCTCAGTGGCAGCCCCCATGAGATAATAGCCAATCCCTCTCTTCCCGCCTCCAAATCAGACAGGGCCAAAAGACCTTGTGCTTTGTTTAAGATTTCCAATGAACAAACCCATGTCCCTGTGGCAGCAAGCTATTACAAACCAGACAGACTTATATCAGACTCCTTTTTGCTCCGCTAATAGCACAGAGATAAAGAGAAATATCTTTGGTCTCAGACAGAGGTCGTGTCAACTAAATATGGCTATTTGGCTATTGTGTGTTACAGGATGATTACTGCATAGATGATAAAAAAGTACTTTTCTGTGATTACCTTTAAGTCAATAATTCAGACTCACCTCAAATCATAGCTTTACTTTGAGTATGATTGGCTGTTAATGGGCAGGGGTTGTGTGAGGGGCATGACACACTAACAATGATAGCAAAGCAGTCTATACAAAGTTGTAGAGCTGCCACAAATGCTTTTATGTCCTCCATCATCATTACCCCACTCGACACCCTTTTTTCTTTGTGTTTGTATAAGGGTCAGATGCAATTATCAAGCCACTGTCGTTGCCGTCTGTCTCCTGCCTCCAAAATAACTTCTTCTTCTTTCAACATTATATCTGCCATTATAAAAAAACACAAATCTGTGTGAAAGGTAAGCACACTTCTGACATTGGGGCTCTCAAATTGATTTGACTACCCAAAAACTGTCAAACCAAAATGCCCAAAAATTGTGATTGTTGTTGAATATTTAACCTAATATTAGGCTTCTCATTTGCAATGATGGACACCAAAATAATAAAATCATCACTTACTAGATACAAGTCAAGATTTGTCTAATTGCATGAATCATACACTCATATGACACGCCATGAGGTACATTTGTTAACACACGTTAATGCAAATAATAATGGCAGTAATTCAGTGCACTGGTGTGGGTATGTAGACACAGTCAAGATGATCTACTGACGTTTAAGCCGAGCATAAGAATGGGGAAGTAAGTAACAGCGTGGCATGGTTGTTGGTGTTGCATGAGCTGACGTGCTGGGAATTTTTACACTGTGTCTCTAGGGTTTACAAAGAATAGCCTGCAAAAGAGAAAATATCCAGTGAGCAAAATTTCTTATTGATGCTAGATGTCAGAGTAGACTTGTCAGACTGGATAGAGCTGGTTTGTTACAACTCAATAATGCAGAAGAGCATTTGTGGGTGCACTGCATAGCATGTGAAACCTTGAAGCACATGGCCCACAGTAGAAGATCACACATGGTGACACTCCTGTCAGCTAAGAACAAGAAACTAAGGCTGTAGTTAACATGGACTCAGCAAAAGTGGTCAGTAGAAGGCTGCGAAATGTTGCTTTGTTTAGTGAGTCTCAATTTCCACTGCCACATTTGGATTTTATGGTAATGATTGGCATACGCAGCATCAAAGCACGGATCCATCCTACTTTGTATCAACTCTTCAGGCTGCTGGTGGTGACATATTTTGAAACCTTTATTTCTAACTGCATTGTTTAAATGCCACAGAGTTTTGCTGTTGGCCCTTTATGGCCACAGTGTCCCATTTTATGATAGCTAGGAGGACCAACTCAGTGCTGGCAAGCCGAACCTAATAAAGTGGCCAGTGAGTGTTTTTTCCTACCATGAGAAACTGCATGTTAACTATCCACGGCGTGTGGCTTTTTCTTCCATCGACTGGACTGGAAATTTGGTTGAAAACGTTTCGCCACCCATCCGGGAAGCTTCTTCAGTCCACCATCACCTATATCCAAAACAGGAACCAATGGCTGTAATGGCCTTTGTAGACATGTTCGCCACCCATTTTAATTGCGTGTCATTTCCGGTTATAGCTCTGATCTTTTTTATTGGTTGTTTGAATGTACAGTTCTAATTCCTGCTCTATCTATTACCCTTACTGATGGGTACCAGGCCAATTGTGTTGACAGAGCAGCATTTTACAGTGTCCAGGAGTAGCTCAGGCTGACTGCAGCAGAGACAGGCCAAACAGATACAGACCAATATAGCATACAGTAACATCCCAAGGGTACGCTCTTTCTGGTCAAAGAGGAAAAGAACCGCAGGTGAATCGTTAGGAAATCTAAACCCTTAAAAACCCAAGTACAAATCAATGCGCAGAGCTGCCTATAAGGAGCACAGCAACCAAACAGCCTTCGACTTCCCGATTGCCGCACTATCAACATTTCATGTTGATGTGATGGGATCAGCAGCACGCTGGGAAAACCACTTGCGCCCTGTCCGTCATAGAAGAGACATATGAGCTGCTGAGGCCCCTCAGAGATGAAACCAAAGATATTACCTACATGCATGCAGGCACACATATATGAAGACTTCACACCGGCACCCAAGCACCTACACAATCATGCTTGCTAACACATTATGAGCAATGGCACTATCAGGGCTTGTAAGCTGCGAAGCCATTTGATATGAAATTTGAACAAAGCTATGGGATAATCAGCAACACTCCGATATTCAGCTCCTCTTTCACCACTCTACACCACTTTCACAATTTCTTTACCCACTCTTAACTTGTCTACAATAAGCCACAGTCTAAAGGAATCCAATCTTAATCTTTAGCATACTAGTAAGGGCTTTTAATGTCTCCTGTTTCTGCACTCTAAAATGCCAAATCATTACTAACCTTCTTAACCCAGCACCTCCGGAAAGGGTGAGAGATTATAGCAGACTTTTATCTGTCTAGTAAAAAACACTTGCAAGGGAGAGGATCGGGCAGTGTGGTTATTTCTTAATAGGCCCCTTTTTAACTAATGCTCTTAAATGGTAGATTAAACAAGGAGGCTCTTGGTGGTACAGAGGCTGGTGGGGAGATCCAAGAGATCCGTGAGAGAAATCTGAAGTAGAGACACATGACGAGGGAGAGGGAGGGATACGGGCAGACGTAGGAGATGCAGCGTGAGTGGAGTCTCAACACAGCAGGTCATTCATTGTGCAAGCCTTTTATAATGTTAACTAAAATGCTTCACGGCTTGCTAGTCTATTAGTGACTACAGGATGAACCAGCAACCCAGGTTATGGGAGACAGCCTATTATGGTACAGTGTATGTGATTCTTTAAAAGTAAGGCTTCAGTTTCAGAGTTGTCTCTGGGGAGTTGCCATTAAGAAATAAGTGAAAAGAGATAGCAAGTTAGACACAATCAAACCAGGGATCATAAAGAAACAGATGGTACTAGGCTCTCTGTTTACACTACTAGACTTAAATGCAGCAACATTAAACACACCCACACTGGTACATTTACAATCACTCACATTAGCAGGACTCAGACGAGAGAATTGGGCAATGTCAAGAGAAAGTCAAGCATGCTTGTTAGCGTTAATGGGATGTCTGGCTACACATAAAATGCAGACACATATCATTTATTTCTTTTTCTGCCTTGTCTCCGACTCCGTTTAGATATACTGCAGTCACTGCTCTTGTCTCTTTATGACATTCAGGAGGTGTAAGATAACTTTACTCCATTGAGGAGAGGCACTTAGCATTTATGTGTGCATGCCGAGTTATTTACTGGCTTTACTTGCAAGTGGACATGCTGTGCTCTCTCATGCATTGCAACACATGTGTGTTTTGCATCTGTTTATTATATAGATGCTTACATACGAGAGGTCGACCAATTATCAGTATCGGTGTTTTTTTTTTTTAGGTCCACACATGCACGGTGGAGAGGTAAAGTTTTCTCATGTGGAGAAGCTCCAGAGAGCAAACACATGTGTCAATGGTAAATACAGAAAACTCTCCCGAAATTGCAATAAGCATCCCAGTGCTCTACATATATCTCATAACTACTACTAACATTACAGTGTGCAGCAGAACAATGTAAGGGCGGAGTAAACATTAGTGGCAGCTCTGCTAGCTTGTAGCTCGCTAGCTCCCGACATGTCTGTGAATTACTTGAAAGAAGTCTGCTGATAATTTAACATTAGTTCGCTGGTCTGGCTTTAAACGCTCAGCAGATTATGTATTAGCAATGGGGAGAATGTATGTAATGTGGAGAACAGTCTGTGTTTGCATGAAAGTCACATGAAAAACTCTACAGCTCACGACTACTACAATAACGTCTGAGTCTAGGATCCATGCACTTCTGAAGCTATTTATTTTATATTTGTTTGGTTAAATAAACATGCTTCAGGCATTTAAACGAAG
>JAQQAE010000812.1:0-29349 GCA_029823295.1 Pseudamia nigra
GAGAATAAACTGGTGGGAGTTGGGGGGGGGGGGGTTGTGGAAAGCAATGAAGAGTGAAAAATAATTAGAGCAAGAAAAAGAGATCTTGCGTGGATATGAGTCGCTGTTAAACAAAGTTGTCATTTCACAAAGGAGGAGGAGGAAAGTGTCGGCGGGATGAGGCGTTTTCTTGGGAAAATATGACAGGAACTGTGACACGTACGGCACATACACACTCCAGTGCAGATGCACACACACATGCTCGTGGCTGCGGTGACAGCTTGCGTCATGATGGCGAAGCAGACACAAAGCATGATGGGAGAGTGGGAGGTGTGTGACCCTCATTATGTCAGGAGCTTGCTCACCTGTCAGAGAAGCATAGACAGACATGATGACTGACACAAATTCGAATGTGTTTCCATGCACAAACACAAGTAGAGAAGGAAAAATCGCGTTTGTTCTTTCAACGTGTGTCCATTTATGTAGCTCGCAAAGTCCAGTTCTCATCACGTCTGCCAGTGTTTCTTCATGTGTGGTTGAAAACGAGTTGGAAATCAGGAAAGAAATAATGTAATAACCAACAAAATGAGCAGAAATGAACGGAAATAGTCCATAAAATTAACAGAAAATAGGCAGAATGGAAAATTGTTCTGTGGTCAGATGAACGCCTCAGACCATTTTAAATGAGCTTTGGTCCAGAGACGATGGTGCCGTTTCTGGATCATGTTCACATATGGCTTTTCTTTACATGATGCACGGTGAGCTGTCGTCACAGACAGTGATTTCTGGACGTGTTCCTGAGCCTATGCAGTGATTTCCAGTAGAGAATCATGTCTGTTTTTGATGCAGTGATGCCTGAGGGACCAAAGAGCATCCAGTTTTGACCTTTGAACTTCTTGATTCTCTGAATCTTTTGGTGATATTATACACTGTAGATTTTGGGATCTTCAAAGTCTTTGCAAGTTTACGTTGAGGCACATTTTCTGAAATCTTTCCACAATTTTCAGTTTAGTTTGAGTTTTCTAGTTTGTTTCAGGTTTGGTGAACCTTTGCTTTGGTCAGTTTTACATCTCAGAGGCTCTTTCTCGTTCTCTAAAATGATCCTTTTATGCCCAGTCATGTTACTGACCTTTTACCATTTAACCTACTGTACAGTAGTTAGTTTTCAAATGCTCCTCCAGTTGTTTTTGACTTGTGCCAATGACTTTTCTAGCCTTTTGTTGACACTGTTTCAACTTTTTTGAGATGTAGTGCTGCTGTTAAATTCAGAAGGAATTAATATTTTCCATGAAATGGTACAATTTCTCAGTTTTAACATCTGCTATGTTGTTAATGTTCTACTGGTAATAAAAAAATGGGTTTATGAGATTTGCAAATCATTGCATTCTATTTTATTTACATTTTATTTACATCCCAACTGTTTTTGGAATTGGGGTTGTACTTTGTTTAGTCTTTTAAACTCAATTCGCTCATGTAGTTTGTTAGTTTAGTTTATGCCCTGTTCATTTGGTTTAAATGGAGCTGAATAGTCCAAAAGTCCAGACTAAACAAGCTATAGGTGTAAAATTGCCCTTCGAGCCCTGAACCAACATGTGCTGGTTCATACTGTAGTTTGAAGCAGAGCAGTTCATCTGACTGTCATCAGAACTGAGTCAACCATAGTTCTAGTTATAAAGTCCCTTGTATTTCAGATTGTGCTCACGTGAGCTAAAAATCAAAGTTAATTGCCTCTGTCATGACAAGCAGCTCAACAAAGTTCTTTCCAAGCAGCTATTTTCGAGTCCAGCAGGTGTGTCTTTGGTATCCAGACACATAGGAGACACTCCTGCTGTGGGTCTCATGACTCCAACCAACATTTGTTCTCAAGAAAACATGAAAGAAAGGAGAATAAAAATAGACTCCAGGACAGAGCATTCACAGAGAGGAATCTTTTATGCATGTTTGTGTAATAGAACATTAAAGTCAGTGATCAATAATGTCTCTGAAGAACTATTAATGCTCTGACATTTATAGGTCCATAAACACAGTTAATGGAATTTAAGACAGTCCCCTTTTAGAGTGTCTAAGTCCCGCCTCCTTCTGGGTTTGTCCAATGATACCTAACTTTGTAAATAACCTAAATAATATTATTGTCAGTAGTGAGAAATACATAGTATTAAGAACCTAGTTGCATTAATAAATAATATTAAATGTCAAGCAAGTTGAAGTTTGTCATAAAACTAAAGAATGATAAGACTGTCAAAATACATAATTATAAAGTCTACATTCAAAAAGTCACATATATGATGCATGATGCTGTCTTAACTTCATCTATTCACAATGTTGTTTTTCACCTCTTTTCATGACCTTATTTCAAAACAATGAGGTGAAATTTACTCAAGCAGATGTCATTTTAGCTCCAGTGACATATATCACATGAGAAAGAAAACACAAAGCTGACAGGTTTTTACTATTTTTAGAAGTAGCAATGGACTGGTAAAATTATCTTTTACATTGACAAATGTGTAAATTCAAACAGGACTGAAAAAAATGATGTCTTGTTACGTTGACTACATCACCAAGTTTCCAACTTTGGCACTCTTTTGTAGTCACCATAAAGAGAGATATTATAAGATGATGAGGAAGCAGGAAATGCAGAAAAAGTAATAGTTAAAGGTCACATAATGTGAATATGCACCTTTTTTGAGTTTCAAAACTAATATAAACTCTGTGGTGTAAAATAAAAGCTGTGAAAATCTGAACTTACCCAGTACAAACAGTCATGAGAAATCCACACTACATCATGTACAATAGGAAGAATCATCTGTTTTTAAGGTTTGTGGTTAGTGACGTCACAAGTCATAACATGCGGCTGGCATAAAAGGGGAAAGAGGAAAACCAAGGACTGCTTCCATAGACTGAAATGCTAATAGTGGCACAAAATCTCAGGTAAAACTATGCCCATATTGAATAATAGAAGATACAAAGGTCTGAATTGGTCCGACTTCACTAGCGAGCTGTTACCATAGCGACATGTTACGGCCAGCATAGGGGGTACCAGTGTAACATACTGTATATTAAAATGAGACTTCCATTCTTCCCGCTCCAAAGGAGGACCAGTGCTCACGTACAGTGCAGTCCAGGTAGTAAATTTATTTCCATAAATGGTAAATACAACTTGATGAGTGCAGCCAAAGTAACAAACAGAACACCACTTTACCCACACAACTAAATGACCTGACAGAACTAAAATAGGAAACAAAATATAGGCTTCTTACCTGAAACACCCTAAACAAAACCAGGAGAAAACAGTACACAAATGAAACAGCTTCTCATCCCGAACACCACCAGGCCTGCTGAATTTGGAATGTGATTATGTAAGTATTTATTTACAGAATTATTTACAATCAAGCATACGAAGTCCAATCCGAAAACACAATATGCAGAGTCAAAAAGCCAATTCGAGTCTACGAAACCCGAAACACAGGTACAGGTTGGAAACGAGAGAGGCAAGCTTGGTGCGGTCATCTGATGAGGTCATTTTATATCCAATTCTCACGCCATTCTCTCTGCACATCTGCTTCCTGGAAAATACACACAGAAACAAGTGAAATGCGCCCCCCTCAGGTAGGGAAGGAGCGCTGCATAGAAAATACACATCATCACACACATATAATCACCAGGGGGTCATAACAGACATGTTAATCAAACACCAGCACGGCAGTGATTTTTGGATTATTTGCAGTAATATTTTAATAATGGAGCAAAAAATTTAAAGATGGACCACGACATGACTTATAAGAGGATCCAAATAAAATGTTTGAGACCATAGTGACTCATGACAAAAATGTATTCATTTAGTATTTTCAGATGGAAGTCCAATGTATCTCTATGGGAATAAAGGCTTCTTGGAACTATTTCCCAGCGGCCAAGTGATGGGATTACAACATGCAGTGACTTCCTCATCGGCCTCACTGAACAACCCGGTCATTGCCCACTGGTGATACCAGGTTAACATTCAAAACATTAGAAGTTACAGCCAATCAAAACCAAATAAAAATTAGCTCCACTTCCAGAAGTATTTTATTGTGTTTACAGATTCCAGGTCACATTGAGAGTGATTTGCCACTTAGCCAATCAGAGCCTTTACTGATGAAACGTGGTTGGGCACTAACCTCACTATCAAATCAAAGGCAAATCAAATCAAGACACTTTACTGTATTTGGCCAACACCCGTTCAGAAGTATTTAACTGTAGAGACATAAATTTAAGTGGTTTTAAGTGGGTTTTAAAGTGAATTACTTGAGTCTGAGCTGCAAACATTATTGAATTTATCCTGAACAAAAATGCAAACCAGAGTCATTTGTTCCACATTAATTCTAATTTAACATCGAACACCGGTAGAGTTCACCTATATTTCACAGCTGTGTAAATAGTGGATGCCTTGACATCAGCATGGCACAAAGTACGAGACGTGAGCTTTTCATGTACAGCTGAGCACTTGTTTCCACTTTAACATACTTAGGAAACATTGCATTTCGTTGCTTCAAAATGACCATGACTGGTCTAAAATGAGAAAGATGAATTGCGAGGGATCTGTTTCCTTATTTAACAGTAAATGACATTCATGATCTTCCAGTCACTCTCCTTTATTTGTGTTGTAATGTGGTCATGTGCCATAAATCGATGTTCTGTGCAGGAAGACGTGTTTGGAGGTTGGAGAATAGAATCACTTATATCCAGTAAACAGAAGCTGTGCTCCACTGCTTTGATTTACAGTGTAATTGATTTCTAATGACATCCATGTTTTCCGCTTGTTGTTTATAGATGCAGAGAGTTTACTTCTTGCTACCGTTTCTGAACTTAGGGTCTGGACTCAAAATGAGTTGTGGAGCCTTTTTTGTACCTATTTTGTGTATTTTCTTTATTTTTGTTTATTGTGGTTCATTTTATTGATTATTTTTGTTTTTTATGTTTATTTTTGTTTTTTTATTCATTTTTTATTATTTTGATCTTTTGCATGTATTTTCTTCATTATGTTGAATATTTTGTCATTTGTTTGCTCATTCTTATTCATTTTTTGATTGTTTTGTTTGGTTTTTTTTACTATTTTTGTTTATTTTTAATCATTGTGATGATTATTTTGCTCAGTTCAGTGATTGTTTTGTCAATTGTTTGTTCCATAAGCCACTCACATTTATTTTTTTGCTTATTTTTATTCACTTTCTCAATTATTTTGTTTTTTGTTGTTTCTATTTTTTGGTTTTTGTTTATATTTGTATATTTTATTGACTATTTAACCTTTTTTGTTCATTTTGTTTATGGTTTTATTCATTTTTTGTTTGATTTGATTTGATTTTATTAAGTTTCTTCATTTGGTCATTTTTTGTTAATTTTGTTGATGATTTTGTCCATTTTATTGCTCATTTTTCTTGATTATTCTGATCATTTTGTCATTTTTTTTGTTCATTGCAATCATTATTTCATTTATTTTGTAGATTTTGGTCATGTTTTCTTTTGTACCTTTGGTACCAGTATTACACTGAAGCTCCTTGTTTTCACCACACTAAATCTTCACTCTTATGCATTTTATTGTCTTTGACATTTAAAGAGTAAATCATTATTATAATTTGCAGTGTATAAGTAAATCTATCTTTCTTCATGTGTAGGTATGACTACGTAGAGATCCATGATGGGAACTCGGAGAATGCTGACCTTTTAGGAAAACACTGCAGTAACATCGCCCCAGCGCCAATCATATCATCAGGCCCCTCCCTCCACATTAAATTCGTATCGGACTACGCCCACCAGGGGGCGGGCTTCTCACTGCGCTACGAAATCTTCAAAACAGGTAAATAATGCTAATATGCAAAGCTTTTACAGTTATAAGAGGTTTTTTTTTTAGATTTTATTTTGTGATTTAATTTAGCTTTGGATATGTGATTATTTTCTGGAAAGATCATTTTTCTGAGAACTCCTTAAAACATCATGAAATATCTTAAATTGAATCTGCAATAAAGGGCTCGATTATCAAATGCAGTGTTGCAAAACATGAAAACTCATGGGGCATTCCTATCTAGCCCCAGGTCAAATTCCCATTTTCCTCCACATTGCTGACATTGCAAAGCACTTTGCAGACCTGAGGGTGTGTCGGTATTAAAATGAGACAGGTAGCAGCAGTTGATATCTTCACTACAAAAACACAGCTGTGATTGTAACTGAGGTAAACCTGGTCTTCTGTGTAAAAAAACAGACTGAGTGGCATCTCAGAGATGCAGAGCACACATTTCTTTCAAGACATGTGGCCATGTCACAGGTGCTGCATGTCTTCAGGCAAACTAGGCAACTGTTCAGGGCCCCGGGCCAATAAGGGGCCCCCACAGAGTATACTGACAACTGTATACTTTCATTTTCAAGTTTGAAATAAAAAGAACATTTATATTTTTCAAAATTCTTTTGTTGGGTTATTTATAACAAATGCAAATGAATGCTGGTTGGGGAGGGGGGGGGGCTGTGAAGTGTTGCCTCGGGCCCCAGCAGACCCTAGAAGTGTCACTGGTAGCAGTGTACATACTGCAACAATTATATATTAGACAAACAGTTCTAGAAAAAAAATCAAGAGACCACTACAAAATTATTAGCTTCTCTGATTTACTATCTATAGGTTGTTGGTTTATTCTCTAAACTACTGACATTCCTCTCAAATTCCAAATAAAAATATTGTCATTTAGAGCATTTATTTGCACAAATGGTCAAGAAAAAAAACTATGTCGTGCTTTCAGACAAAAATGTATTTTATTTTATTTAACCAGTTAAAATCCTCATTAAGATTAAAATCTCTTTTCCAAGACTGACCTGGCCAAGAGGGCAACAGAGCAAAGAAGTTCACACTCATTTTTTAAACAACACAAAACCAATGTTAGGAAGAGCTCAGAAATCAATATTTGTTGAAATCACCCTGATGTACCTACTTTCCCTCATTAAATCAGATTTGGTTCAGGTGACGACCTAATCAGCACCTCATCAAGTAGAATGAGGTGTATTTGTGTCGGCATTAAACGGACACTGGAATGGAATGGATGTCATACATGTGGAGATGATGATTTCCGGAAAAAATTGCAATGGTCTCTTCATTTTTTCCAGAGCCGTATTTATATGATGGATATACGCAACATGCATTATGTTAAATTGTGTTTGATCATTTGACCTGTCCGTGCATTATCTCAGCTACTTAAAGGCTCCTGTTAGGAGGGAGTACCAGGACAAATACTGAGGATTTTGGATCCTCTGCATTAAAACAAAATATTCAACAGCTAAATTTATACATTAACAAAGAATTGTGTACTTTCCTGAGCTGCTCAGCTGTTTGTTGCTGCATTTAGGTATATTTATTTTTGATTCTCAGTGTAAAATAGAGTACCTCACATGTCAAAGACCTGACAGGCAGACAGTGATGAGAGTCTATCAGAGATGGATAGGCAGAATACCATCACACTTACAAGTATTAAAGGGAATGACACACTTGGCTTGGACTATTAACTGAGCGCTTTAGATTTCCTAAATGCAGCCCAAGGCCTTCAAAGTCATTAAAAGTGTCACACGTAAATTTGTTGGGAGCCATAAAGAGTTAGGATTTATTGCTTCTTAATGCAAACCTAAATTAATGAATAACTGATATGAATATAAGTTAATATGTTTCTTTGAATACTGTTGACCATGTGCACATCAACAGGCGGCAAAAAAACACCCTAAAAACTTAAAATATGATCTACTTTCTCACTGCTCTATCTTCCCTGAAGTGCAAATTGCATTCAAATTGCATTTTTGTGCTACTGTATAGTGTTCATTCATATAAATGTAAGTATAAGGATATGGGACCTTTAAGACACGATCACATTAATAAGACATGGGTTTTGGAAGGATCACACCTGTATGAGCAGGAGATTACAGTCTGTATTACACACGTCTCATACAGGCCTGCATGCTTCATTAGGTGGCCAGAGTTCGTTTATCTCAGTGGTGTTCTGCTCGGAGTGAGACACAGCAAAGGACCCCTGAGACCCCTTTAGCCCATTCAGCCGAGACACCCCTCTCCTTCACGGCCCTTTGTGTGTCACTTACATGTGTGTGTGTGTGAGACATGGCTCCCCTTCATGGGTCAGCCAAAGTGAGACCAATTGAGATCAAGGGCGAGTGAGACAGAGGGCTGCGCAGTGCCGGCCCCACAGCCACCTTGTCCCGTTCCCCCTGAAAGCATTCCACACATGCCTGTTTAATTGAGTCCTGAGCCCTGTTCTCACACACACACACACACACCCACACACACACGCACATTGGGCTGAGGTTACTAACACAACACTCATGGTTGTCAGTGCTTCTCACTTGCGAGAAGCAGCCTGGTGGGACCTGGTGCAGTGTGTGTGTGTGTGTGTGTGTGTGTGTGTGTGTTTTACGTTAGAGTCCACCCAATGGACCCTGAGACAACAAGGGCGATAGTGTTCACACCCCGGCACCCAGGGGACACAGGGACAGAGACATATGTGAAGACCACAGAGTCTGCTTTAATCAATGTGCTCTTCAATCGCTGTTCATTGTTGTTTCATTTATTGACTATTTTTGCATTTATTTCATCAATTTTATTTTGTTTTTGTGCTTTTTATGTTATTCTATTTTTGTTGTATGTATTATTTTGTCCATTTTTATTTGTTTTTGTTGACATTTTGCTTATTTTCAATTCATTTTTGTTCTTTTCTTGACCATTCTATTAATTTTCATGATGTTTTATTAAGCGCTATACACTTTTATAATTGCTTTCTTCGTTTTCTTTGAATTTTGTTGATTATTTTATCAGTGGCTATACACTTATGGTTAATTTTTTTTAATTCATTCTTTTTTTTTTAATTTTTTAAAGTACTTTTTGTTCATTTTCTTGGCTATTTTACAAGTTTGTGTTGATTTTGTTTATATTAGTAGTAGGTACTTGTGGTTATTTTATTAATTGCGTTACACCTTCATAATTAATTTCTTCAATTTTTCATAATTGTTTGATTATATTCTCATTTTCTACACATTTTCTTGATTGTTTTGCATGTTAATGTTCATTTTTGTTTAATTTATTAGGCATTCCGAATTTTCATTTTGTTCATAATTGTCATATACCATCCTATTTCTTGATTTTTCTAAGTTTCATGATTGATTTGTTTATTTGTTCTTCATTTTCTTGTTTGTTTTGTTGAATTCTCTTTAACATCTGTTAATAATGTGTGTGTTCATTTTCATTAATACTATACTCTTATTTATTCATTTTGCTTATTTTTAAAATTATTTTTTAATTTTTAAAAATGTATTTTGATGTTGTTTTTAGTTATTTTGATCATTTTCTTAACTTATTAAAATATTTAGCAAATTCTTGTCAATTTCCGTTTATTTTCATAATGATTTTACTTCTTTTTTCATCATTTTTGAATCGGTCCTGATAATCTTATTCATTTTTCTTCATTGTTCTTGTCATACTGTATATTTTTGTTCTTTTTGTTTATTTTCTTGGTTATTTGTGCATTTTTCCTGATTTTTTAACCCATATTCTTGGTTATTTTGTCTTTTTTTGTTCTCTTTCAGGATTTTTTTCACTTTTTATTCATTTTGTCAATTATTTTGTTGATTTCTTTTAAGTTTTTGATTATTTTGAACACTTGTTATTTTATCTGAGTATTGTATCCATTGTGTTGTTTTATTCATTTTCTTAACTTTATTTACTATTTTGTTCATTTTTGATGTCATATCACAATTTTGGTTTTATGAATTGCAAGTGTATATCAGTGAGACACAATGAAAACCTAAGGCAGAATGTACAAGGTCTTAATGAAATACATAAATAACCTAGTATGACTCACAATGCCATCTGAAGGAATAGATGCTTTATAAAACCAAACTAGCATCTGCTGCTCTGCTCATTTGTTGTTTCATCATTCAGCCACTGTCATGTCGCTGCGCTCAGTAAAAATTAATTATTACAGAGAAGACATCCTGCTCTAACCCAGCACATTAGCCCTCAACAGGTGGTGAATCGCTGATATTATTTCATGCTGCTCGCTGTGTGTTTACAGCTGCTTTCACACACACATTTGCTTTCACTGCAGACATACCATACATTCAGTTACATACAATAAATTACTGCTGATTACAAAGTTAAAACAAGGTATGCCGTTTAAGGCTTATGTATGCAAATAATGACTTTTACATAACTGACCTGAAACGAGCTGTAGTAAATCAAATTTTACGTGCCAGTCATCCTTTTGTATGAGACTCAAATAATAAAATTGCCTTCATACAGTGATGCTCATGATCTGATATGATTTGAGGCTGACTGGGAATTAGAATGTCTTTACAAACTTTTTTATCAACCTTAACAAATAGAACTAAATCAATAATAACTATTATGATAAATGTTTTTAGTTCTGTGGCTTTATTGGAATTGAAACCACATCCAAAACAAAAATAAATACTGCAGTAATTACCGTAGTCACCCCAAATCGCCTATCGTTATGAACCAAAATGTCTGTAAAGCCGGCTGCACATAGAGAAATGCGACAAGATTGAAGATTGAGAAGGTTGAGATGAGTCGCGTTTCTCAGTGTGCGACCAGCTTTAGACATTTTAATCCCGGACAAGGCCCAAACACAAATTGCAAATGCAGAGAATGCGTTTGTGCTCTTCTTCTACTTCTTGTGTCTTTTATAGTCGTTTTTGTCCTGTTAGGGTTACATTTTCAGCGCTTTTATGTTTTTCCTCATTTTGTTCATGTGCTTCATGATTTTGTCTTTGTTTCATCTTTTACCAATAATTTAAACACAACTTACTGTCCAAAAGGCACCTAAAATTTGAAATTTGTTGTGATAAGCATCTATATTGACTGACATAAAAATGTTTATATACTGATAATGCTTTTGGTGACATAACCCACCTCTGTGCACAATCAACAACTGTTTTTCTTGGCTGATGCAATCAATTTGGTCAAGTTAGTACCATGTGTAAGTTGTCCTTTAGATTTTCCATCTCTCTCTCTGTCTGTTATTATGTATGTATTTGTTTCTCGCCGTGTCTGGCAGTAATGATGAAGCTATTTGGAACATTCAGGCTGCTGCCATACTGCTAACAAGATGTTGTTATTCTGGAAAGCACAGTTCAGTGCCTGGTTGCGTGGGTGACTTTTATTGTGTGTGTTAGACAAACTCATCACTCAGTTTAATGGCAAACTTTCATAATATGTGTTTGTCTGCATTACCACTGTATATAAGAAATTACAAGAAAAAAAAAGCATTGAGCCATGGTGTGATAAGTAAAGAAAAACATAAGGGGATGATTTGCAAAACACTTATACTTACCCACTAATTTAATTGAAAATAGTCCAAAAACAACATTTCAAACATTGAAAATGTGAAAGTTCATTGTTCTGTTCAATGTTGAATTTGGTGACAGCAACATGTTTTAAAAAAACTGTGAAATGCTTAAAATATTTTATTTGCTGCAGTCTATATTATCATTACAAGATTAAAAATGTCTGAAGAAATCATTCTGCACTGGACATCACTGCGTGGGTTCAGGAACACTTCCAGAAAACATTGTCTGGGAACACAGTTTGTCTCCGCATCCATGAATGCATAAAGAGATTGTCCTACACAAACCACATCCAGAATGTTGTGTCTTCACTTGGTGCAAGTTAATTTAAGATGGACTGAGGTGATGTGGAAAACTGTCAAAAATCTGGATTTCTTTTTGGAAATCATGGACACCTTATGAACTGGGCTACGGAAGAGGAGAAGCATCCAGCTTGTTATCAGCTCATAGAAGCCAGCATCTGTGACGGTAGTGCATTAGAGAGTGCATTCATATACATGGCATGAGTAACCTGCACACTTATGAAGGCAACATTAAAGCTGAATAATATGCAGCTCTGGAAAAATAGAGACTACTGCAAAATGGTCAGTTTCTTTGATTTTTGTTTTTATAGGTATGTGTTTGAGTAAAATGAACATTTTTGTTTCTCCCTCTAAACTACTGACAGCTTTTCTCCCAAATTCCAAATAAAAATATTGTCATGTAGATTATTTATTTGCAAAACATGATATATAGTCCTGCGATGAACTGGCGACTCATCCAGGGTGTACCCTGTCTTCACCCTAAATCAGCTGGGATTGCCCCCCCACCCCCACCCCGAGGATTGGGGAGGGGGGGTAGGATTAAGGGGTAGAAAATGGATGGACAATACTATTGTTTAACATAGGAAGAGTTCCAAAATCAATATTTGGTGGAATTGCCCTGATTTACTGACTTTTTCTTGTTCAATAAGATTTGGTTTAGGTGATTAGCTAATCAGTACCTCATCAAATAGAATGAGGTTAAATTCAACAAACACTGGAATGGAATGGATGTCATACATGTAGAGATGATTTCAGAAACATTTTCTGTGGTCTCTTTATTTTTTCCAACGCTCTATACTGACTTTGGAGCAATGCATGCTGTTAAGAGGCTCCATAACAAGAGTATAGGTGTTAAACTGGCCTGTCTGCAGTTCTGACTTGTTACAAAATGTGTGGCACACCATGAAAAGTAAAATATGATGAAAACATCTTAAATCCTACGTCAACAATGTGAAGACCTTCCACTTTCAAAATGACAGAAAATGGTCTCCTCAGTTCCCAAAGACTAAAAGAAAAGGATAAAACAGTGGTAAACATGACCCTGGCTCAACTTTTATGTAATGTACTGCTAGGATCAAATTCCAAATGAGCCTGTGAATTTCAAGAAACAATTCATTTTCTCTTTTCGACATTTAATGCTTTGTCTTTGTTGTATTTTAATTTAATAGGGTTTTTTAATGCTGTTCACACAATCACGCTCTGTTTCTCTGTACATTTTACACAGTGGCTCAACGTTTTAGGCATTAATACAGAAGACATACAATCACTGTGAAAATAAATTTAAGTAATAACAATGAGCCTTTGAACTAATATTATTATAATAACTTTTTTATGTGCAAATTGGAGCTTGCCCTCCACTTTATGGCTGCAAAGTGCAGCCTGGATTAAAACTGTCCCCATCCAGATGCATTATCTGCTTCCAACATCAGCAGCAAAAATCATCTGCTTTATGTATTTCCTCCAAATTTTCACTCAGCTGATGTGTGGCATACCTGCCTCGCGACACATGCTTTTCTTGTTTACACCTCTGTTACTATGGATACTGTAGTAAAACTCCAGCCAGTAACGTTGCAAACCCCAGCATGTATTGACCAATCAGATTTGAGTGTCTATGTTGGATGCCTCCAGCTGTTATTGTGACCCAGAACTCTGCAGACACGGAAAACACTGACTCATTTACACACACTCACACACACGTACACACATTGTCACTTAAGAGGATGTTGCATTAATTCCCTGGAAATTCATCACAACTTAATGCAACCCTCACCAAAACCAAAAGGAAACAAAAATCACCTCCCAACCCTCAAACTAAACAGATTTGAGAATCAGTTTAATGTCCCAAATGGGACATGAGTCCCCATAATGCCTGCCAGTGAAAACACACACATACACCGACACCCTCCGGAGGCAGTGTAATGTGGAAGCTATCGTGACAATCCATCCAGTAACCACTGTTGTTTACATTCTGCATGCTGCCTCCAGGGGCTTCCTCTCTGCCCCCGTCTGACTCCCCATCAACTCACTTTATTATGACCCAGTCCAACCAATCACAGCGCTCACTCCGCCCTCTTCTGGCTCTCATTGAGGAAAGTGGATCCAGATTTGACCCAATGAAAGTGGACTGTGGTAAAGTACATGGAACTAATTGCAGAATTATGACTACCCTGATAATACACAACAGATTTGTGATGACAAAAGGTTTCCCCATGAACACATGATTTGCTGCATATTGAGAAAAGAATGAATCTAAAGTATCTTACAATAAATATATAGCATACAGTAAAATATACTGTGGAAGGCACAGGTATGGCCTTCAGCATGTAAAGGGCTTCATAAATATCCTACATCTCACTAACCCTACATTTTATTTGAATGCTGCTTTCTAGACTCTCATGTTACATTCAAAAGTTTGAGGAATGATACAAATTTCAACCAATTTTCACTCATAGCTTGTCAAATTCTGCTGTTATGCGCAAAGTACTTTTTGGTCTGGATGCATGAAGCATAGTGTTTAGTTTATTCCAATGCATCCAAGCTGCAGCAATAGATCAATGTCCATAGATAGATAGATAGATAGATAGATAGGTTGGTCACCAGTATACCATAAAAAAGTCTTTAAAAAGATGTGGCACTGTCCAAACATTTGGCACAGACCGCATATAAATGCATAAAGCAGCATTTTAATGCACATTTTCTTACAAATCTTTGAAGGCACTGAAACAAGGCTTCATAAAGTACAACTGCCTCATACTGAGAATCACATTTTGATGCACAGCCTCATATTTTGACACACAAAGGAAGCAATATATAATTTGGTTAGGTTTAGGTACAAAATAACTTGCCTAGGAAATAATGGTTGGTTTAGGTATGGATGACAGATAAAATGCACTACAACCACCCTAACCTCTTCCTACTAAGGTTTATCAAACTTAACAATACCACCTGGCCCATGTCAGTCTCCGATGTCTAAGGATTTACACTGACTTCCATGTGGTACCCTGCCCATTGACAATTGATGCTGCTCCTGGGGCATCTGGGGCTTTGAAATCATGCCAAAGGCTCATGGCCAAGCAGTAGGATGTGACGAGTTCGGAGTGAGAATGGACCCACATGTCTAAGAACTAAGCCAAAGCCTGCATCAGATTTTTTTCTAACAAATCAGTGAAATTCTGGGGATTTGTTTCAGCGTTTGTTCGAATGGACAGTTAAACTATGAAACTACTAATATGACTTAACCATTGAAAAAAGCAGAGGAAAGCAAATGAAGGCTGATTTTGTAGAGATCTTCCACTTCAGTAGATTTGGTCGTATTGGCTTGTGGATAAATATTAGAATAAAGCAGACAGTGTTTTCTGTTATGGCAGATGGAGGCGGAGAGAAAAAAGCAGTTTAAGATGTTTCCAAAAAGTTCGTCTACATGTCAAACTCCAGAATGCAGTCAAAAATATTTCGATGAATTACATCATCGAAGAAACACTGGGCTGAAGCCTCTAGCAAATGTGGAATAGAGAGCTCTTTTGGTAGAGAGACTTCAAGTGTCAGCTGTAATTTGCTTGAATAAGGGGTTCATTATGACGGGAAATCCCTGCTGTGATTCAGTGACAGAGGCCGACGTGGAATGTCACTCGAGTTTCAGTAACTTAAATAACACTTAAACCTTGCGCATGGAGAAAACAAGCAGTGGTTTTGAGAAACTGTTGAGCTGCAGGCGTGTGTGGTCTTGCGGTATTTGTGTAAGTGTGTGCCAGTGTGCATGTATGCTATGTGTAAGTGTTAGTGGCTGATGGAAGGAGGAGAAGGGAGGAGAATAATTGCAGGTTTGGTCTTACTAATAGCCCATTGGCATGAAAAACTGTTTGAATGAAAGTACAAGTCCGCATGCCAGCTCACCAAACACACACACGAGCACACGCAGAGCATTTATATGGACATAAACACCCACAGTTTAGATAAATCAAACTAAGCTCGAAGCACAGAGCGACCAGCAGATATCCCGGAGTCGTCTCTCCCTCAGTGCCAGATCTACTGCACCCGGCAACACACTTCCTCCTAACCTTAATGTAACACGTGCTTCTTTCCAGTTGAAACAGATGGGAAGGAAAAGAAAAGAATAGGAAATGAGACAGTGGGTGGGAAGGGGATGATGGAGCTGCGGCAGATTCTAAGAAGCATGGGGAGATTGAAAGAAAGAACAGCAGGAGAGAAGGGAGGAAGACACATCTGAAAGGAAGGGGAGAAGCAGGGGATACACTGTTCGTTAAGAAAGAGGGTGGAATGGAGTTGACACAGAAAAGAGAAAGTCGACAGTTGTAGGGAAACTAAATCGGCTAGTGTGTGCAGGGGTTTTAATCAGTGGCAGCTTGTGCGAGAGAATGTGGACACAGCAGTTATAGATGTGTGCAGAGACAGTCTTTTATGTCTTGGGTGTTTGATTTTATGTTTAACTAAACTGTAAAATGGAAAAGTTAACGTTACTTGCATCAGTCAGATATTGTTGTACCTATTTACTCAGCTGTAGCGGTACTGAACATATCTAGCTGAATTGCCAGTTGGGTTGAACCTGTGTGTGGTTTTACTGGTCTGGACTGGTATAGGAACATAAAGATTTGATCAGATGATAAGAGGTTGTATACTCATCCTGTTGCCGCAGAGGCAGATTCAGAATGGTTCTACTCAATGATTGTATGAGGATCAGCTGCAAGACTGAAAAGATACAGTATGTCATGGATACAGGAAGTGACTGCTTTGTGCAGGGTTTTGCATCTTTGGCTGAAAATGGTTTTCATGCATTCAAACTTCAGTTGATTCAAAACTGGTGCCCCACATCAGTAACCAGTACAGGACGGGTGACAACTAAATTCACCTTATTTTGTGTCAGTAATAATTAGAGGTGAATCATTTTTGCTCAGATTGTTGCTTAGTTTGTTCATTTTTGTGCCTTTTGTTGCTTGTGTTTGTATCTGTATTTATGCTTATTATTAAATTTTGGTTAAATTATTTGATTGCGTTTGTTAACATGTGCTAATGTTGTTGCTAACTCTGAGTTTGTTTTATTAATTTGCTTGATTATTTTCTTCACTGAGGTTTGTATCCAGATGTAATAGACAGTTTTTTCACCACAAATGTACAGTAACGGAATAAAAGTAAAAGGTACTACTCTCTAAAACAAATACTCTCATAAGGACATACTTTTGAACAAACTACTCAAGTACATGTAACCGAGTAAAAGTACTTGAGTAGTACCCACCTCTGGATCTCACTAAAAGCAAATGATAAACAATTACAGGACAAGAAAATGAAACCAAATTTCAGTCTACTGTAATTATGCAGAAATTAAGTGAATACTGTTTAAAATATTAATGAAACATAAATCTTGACACAAGTTACACAGCACAGGACAAGTATTTCAGTAGAATAACTTATAAAGGTGTTTTTGCTTTGTTAAATACCTGTATTTAATATCATATTTAAATATTCCTCCTTCTCCAATTACTTTTAAGCAATGGCAACCCCTCAGCATTTGTTGTTTTGTTGTCGTTTATTCCCTCTGGGCTTTTTTAGCACAAAAATAGTTGTTGATGCTAATGCATAATCATAATCCTGGATGCACCTGTTTTAAGACAGAAAAAAGAAATAGAAGTGCTCGGCTCTGAGTGCTGTGGAAAGATGGCAGGCTTAATGAAAGGGAGAAATTGACAAACAAACAGACCATGGGAGAAAGGAGGGCACAAGTGTTTTTGCAATGTTCATGGACAAGAAGTAATGAGGAGGGAATAAAATTGCTGCTGGCAACAGAACTGGTCAGGCGTTCACTCCACACACACGGATACATATAGACACACACACACATACACACTTGCTGATCGTCACGCAGGGCTGCCCCATCCCGCGACGGACTCTGCAGGGGGGCCAGACGCCGGAGACCCTCGTGAGAGACGGTGACTGTCTGTGTCTGGTCGCTGCATGATGGAGACAGTTATGATGACGAGTAAAAGGAGGACAGAGGCTCAGACAGACACAGATTATCGCTGTTGCACTAAATAGATGGTGTAGTATCACAGACAGATGACAGATTTCATGCAAACGAACAGAGACAAACAGAGATTAATCATTAAAGTGGATGGATTTAAAGATTTAGCCGTGACAAACATTTGCATTTTGGGTGGAAAAATTATAATTCTAATAAATCAAATAGAACTACAAGCACTCCTAAAGATAAGTACTTGAGTAAGAGTGAAAAAGTGTTTCATAAAAAAAAATCCGCTCAAGTATTGAGTAACTTCATTACATCAAATTTATTACAACCTCATACACAGCCTCCAAACAGGTATTATTTCATTTTTTTTATTTCCATGATTATTTTGATCATTTTTGTTTCTTATTTTGTTTTTTTTTAAACTTGATTGTTGTTTTGTTTACCAGTGTTGTTTAATTTGTTCATTTTTACTAATTTTGTTGCTCATTTTTTTGTTCATTTTTGCATAATATTGTCTCTTATTTAGTTGACTTTTTATTCAATTTCCTCATTGTAGTGTTCATTTTTTTGTCACTTTGCTTGATTATTTTTTCCCTTTTTGCTGATTTTTGTTACTTATCTTGTTAATTTGTACTTAATTTACCTGATGTAAAAGTTAATTTTACAATTTACTTGACTGTTTTGTTCAGTTTTGTTAATTTTCCTGGTTGTTTTTGTTCATTTGCTGCTCATATTGTTAGTTTTTTGAATATTTTTGTGTTGCTTTGTTTATTAATTCTGATTATTTGCTTTTTTATCATTATTTCAAGCTTTGTACACCTGTTCATTGAGGTGGAGCAAAATGCAGCTGAGCAGAAGAATGTTTTTTTCATCATACGGTATATGTAACTGAGTAAAAAGTATTACCCTCTGAGGTACATTTTATGGGAAAAAGTATTAATTAACTACATGTAAAGGTGTAAATGTAGTTGACTACTACCCACCTCTGGGGATAAGTAAGCCTAGAGTAAAAGTGAACAAATTTATGAAATAAATGGAGGTGGCTGTAGGAAAAAAAAACATCATTATGGTACTGTTGAGAGCAGAATTGGGAAATGATCTTACACTAAAATCATTTTGGTTTTAACGGAGCTCACCATTAACGATTTTAATTTTACTCTTTAAGTTTCAGCTACAGTCCTCCATCTCTCCAGGTTGCATAAACAGCTCAGCTAATGCTACGCTTTAGTGATAAAAATGGTATGCTTCAGCAATCTGTAAAAAGACTGATGACTTAAAAACACATTGAAAACTCTATACACATACAGCTCTAAAGTCCATATAGAGCCCATGCAAACATTTGAAAGGCATTTTGCTTGCCACTTTACAATCACTATGTTAATTTGTTACTTGCTTTTTCTTAATTTAGTCGTGCAAGCACACAACTACAATACACAGTACAACACAGACACCCAAACAGACTGTGGAAGTGGGTTATAAGAGGCTTAGATACTGTACAGTATGTGTGTGTGTGTGTGTGTGTGTGTGTGTGTGTGGGTGTTTGGTCATACATGGGCCTTTTGACTGGAATAATGGTCCAGTTGGTGAATCCACAACATCATTTGTGTTTATTTATAAAGAGGATATTACAGTCATTCTGAAATGAAGAGCCCAGATTACATCAGATCATAGTGTACATGTGCATATGTGAAACACTATGTGGGCTGATTTCCAAAGCTGTCCGTCACCCAGCCATGATACCGCGACAGATTACATTTTGGTCATTTGTATTTTATGTCACTGATTTGCTTTTGTTCTCCATCTCTCTTGAATTTCTGCATCACTTATTAGCGTTCCATCCCTGTCTCACAGAAATTAATTTCATATGCTGTTAACTTGTAAATCCAATTGTGTTTTGCAATAAGTGTAACTGCCACAAGAGTTCTATTTTGGAAGCATAATCTTTGCCTTGATCTATTAGAAAGAAAGGTGATTTCTCAATGACAGATCAGCAAAGAGTTTTGCCTTTTTTTGAAATTAACTCCCACTGTAAGACACACCTAGGGACAAGGATCACAATGACAAAGTAAAGTCACTGTGGACATGCCTTTCTCACATACAGTACATACACAGAGCACTAGATCTTATCAATTTAGGCAATGTACCTACGTGTGAAGCAGGTGGGGGCTAGGGTGGTTATGGGGTCACCAAATACAGTATGTGGGTACTAGACTGGTGTTCATGTGTTTCTGTGCATGTTTTACCTCGACTCTCTTTCCCCAACCTTAAAAAAGCAGTTCAGCGTTCACTGTCATACAGTACAACAGTAGCAAACTCTAGGTATCAGTTGGACTTGTGTTGTTTGTAATAATACAACATGCTTAGGATGCTGTGTGTCTGTATGGGACAGCCTGGGACATGACTGCCAGTTTAAATTTAACGCCGTACCACAGGGCTCAATCCTGGGCCTGCTTTTAATTTTCAGATACTATATAAATTATCTTAATTTTATTTTACCAAAAATTTTTATGCAGATGATTTTGGATGGCCTGACAACTTACAAACTAAAGCACTGCCATATTTTCATTTATAAGTTTATCATTGTCTTCTTTCTGCTTCCTTGCAGACCTACATAATCCAGAATTACGTTTCCATTCATACTGTCTCAGGTTTACCTGGACATCCCTTGTTTGTAATAATGTAACATCTTAGGATGTTTTGTGTGTTTGTATGTGACAATCTAGGACATAACTTAATTGTCAATATATGATGCCTTGTGTTGTTGTGGAACGATGTTAAAGTGTATGTCAATACAACCTCCCTGTAACCAGGGTGCACCAAAGGGCTCAATCCTGGGCCTGCTTTTAATTATCATGCACATAATATGCCAAATGCAAATTTTTAAGACATTTTCATGCCAATCGTGTTGGCTTTTCAGACTTATCAACTCATAGACTTAAACACTGGCATATTTTATGTATCAGTCTATCACTGAACTTCTTCCTGCTTATTTGCAAGTACAGTGACATGCAAAAGTTTGGGCACCCCTGGTCAAAGTTTCTGTTGATGTGAACAGTTAAGCAAGTGTAAGATGATTTGATCTCCAAAAGACATAAGGTTAAAAAACACTCTTGCATTATTTTAAGTACCGTAAGCAAAATTAATGTGTTACTTTTGTTTTCTAAAATTTTTGTGTGGAGTTCAAGATTAGGTCTAGAAGACCAAGAAAAATATCAGAGAGAACTACTGCTAGGATTGCTGGAAAAGCAAGACAGAACCCCTGTTTGACTGCAAAAGTTCTCGAGGACTGAACTTATAAGTTTGGCGAGCTCTACAGGGCTTGGGTGTGTGCCACGTCGGGCTTTGATTGACAGGTGTACATGTTTTCTCTTTACTTCCAGGTTCAGACTGTTCACGAAATTTCACGAGTCCCACAGACCTCATTGAGTCCCCTGGCTTCCCTGATAAATATCCCCACAACCTGGAGTGCTCTTTCATCATCATCGTGCCCCCCAGCATGGATGTTACTCTCACCTTCATCACCTTTGACCTGGAGAACGACCCCCTACCAGGCGGAGAGGGCGACTGCAAATACGACTGGCTGGAAGTGTGGGATGGCCTCCCGGGAGGTGAGATACTCATCTGCATTGGTTTTAAATCATGTGATGCTTCTTAGTGCTGTTTTTGAAATCATGTGATCTAATAAGGATCACATGAGGCTGCTGATGCCCAGTATAAAGAAGCACACCTCCTCTCGGTCTCACCGATGAATCAAAAATAATTATCATGATCTATGTGTGACAGTGTGTTTCTTTTTGTCAGTATAAAAAATATATATATTTTTCAGCTTTTTGCATCATTCATGTTGTCTTTTACATAATTTTGTCAATAATCTAATCAATATTTTGCCATTTTTTGTCCTTTTTGTCCCAAATAGTCAAAGATTATTGAAAAAGAAAATGCAAAATTAGAGTTTTTTGTGTTAATTGTTTTGATTTTTGCATCTTTCACATTCTTTTGTATCATTTACATATTTTTTGGGAGAAATGTTTGCATGTTTATGTGTGTTTACATCTCTTATGTCCAAAATAATTAAAAGAAGAAAAAGTTTTGAAAAGAAAAGGCAAAATCAGATATTTCATTTTTGTTGTTTCTATTTTTTTTTTTTGCATATTTTAATGACTTTTCTGTCTTTTAGCTTCTTTTAAATAGATTTTTCAGTTTTCTTAAGTCACATATAAATCTTTTTGCATCTTTTGTATCTGAAATAATTTGTGTCTTTTACATGTTTTCCTCTTTTTTTCTTTTTTGCTTCTTTTTTGCCTTTTGCATCTTTCCTGTTGTTTTCTTCGCATCTCTTATGCCAATTTTATAATTTTTTGTCTTTGCGCTCTTTTTTTGTCTTTTGCGTCTTTTACACTATTTTCAGATTTTTGAATCTTTTTGCCTTTTATACATAACACATTTGTGTCATATATGCCATTTTTGTATTTGTTTCTTTTTCTGTCTTTTCCCTTTTCCACATATTTTACATCCTATTTACCTTTTTTGTCTTTTATATCAGTTTTTGTCTTTTTTCTTATCATACATTATTGTTTTGCCTTCATTACATTGTTTTGTTTTTTGGGTTGTTCTTGTTTCATCTGTTTGTGTCCTATATATGACTTTTATCCTTTTTCATTTTTTTGATTATTATTAGTTTTTGTATTTTTGCATCTTGTTCATCTTTTTTAGTCCAGTTTCAATCACTTTACATCCTTTTCATCATCTTTGTCTTTTTGGTTGTTTTACATTATTTTTCGCATGCTTTGTGTATTTTACATAATTGTTTGTGCTTGTTTTATATTGTTTTCATCTTCAGTCATGGTCATCATTTTATGTTGTTCATGTCTTTTTGCATTAAAAAAAAAATGTATTTAACTCAGCACCAAAATCAGCCTTAACTATTTTGAATAAAGTAAGAATTTGACATTTATTGTGATGCTATCCATATTAAGTGATATGAACATGTTTGACTGTCTCACCCAGCTTTACGCACATTTTACCGTTTTGTTCCAGTGCTAAAATGCAACGTTAAAATGGTATGTACTCTGCCCTGCCTACATCATTATTGACTGAGGTGGAGTAGCAACTATTTTTGTGTTTATGCGTTGGTAGATGAAAGCCAAGCTTAGAGGCAGGATGTTGACACCAAGTGTGGAGAAACAAAACAACTTTTCAAGGGGGTAAATAAAATAGTAGTTGGTGAGAGGAGGGAGAACAGACACAGGAGGAGGTGGAGGAGGAGGAGGGATGGTAGAGATAGGGCTGGGATATTTCTGGTTTAGCTCCTGGAAGAACTTGAAGAGTTTCGAAGGACAGATATGAAGCACAAAGAACTTGGATTTGGTTGCAAAGAGTTGGACGAGGGAGAGAGAAAGAAGGGCAGCTGGAGGGGCAGCGAAAAACAGCCAACACTGTGGGGAAGAGTGGAACAAAGACAGGAGATATGGGATGAGAACGAAAAGGAAAGGGCAGAAGCAAAAGAGATAGACAGGGAGCCAGGAAATAGAAAGGTTTAAAGCTGCAGGCAGGTGGGAGTGGGAGGGCACAGGACACTTAAAGCTGCAAAAAAGTTTGAAAATAAGTCTTTGCATGATCAGTTTTCATAACATGGAGGTTTGAAATGTGCAAAGTACAGGCTTTAACACAATGTGAAGCAGTAGTAGCAATAGTGTGAATGTTTAGTAGGCTTTCATTTCTTTGTCAGTGAGCGACTTGTCATAACAAATGAATTGGGGGCCATTTTCTCATGTTATATACTGTTCTTTTAAAACAGGGGTTTTCAACTATTTTTGAACCAGGAAAAACCATCCTGACTAAGAAGCAACCTAGGGACCACTGCTGTTCAGTATGAGGGCAGGTGTTGTTGTTTTTTTTGTTTTTTGTAGCTATAAATGCGTTTTCTGGGTGTTGTGAATTACACAGAGTCTGTTTGCAGTATTGTGGTGGATAGGGACCATCTCATATCATTCTCTGGCTCCAGCCTTGCCCTGTATTATTCTTCAGGTATGCCAATGTGGAAAATCCACTCTCACAGAGATGTAGTTACACAAGGTAAAAAAAAATTAAAAAAAATCCCACATTACTGTTTTTGTTGCAAGCCCTGGATATTCAGCCTGGTGCTGCTTGACATTGAAACTACAAAGCCAGAGACCACTTGCAGTCCCTTCACAGACCACCAGCTGAAAACCCATGTTTTAAAAGATCCTTAGTTTTGACTCAACTTTAGAAAATAAATTGCATTACTGTCAGTTGTGAAGGGCGGATAATTCCTTAATCCTGATTTAATTCTGCCACAATTTATACATATGATTTTTATGATGAGACTATTTTACACCATAAGTAGCAGTTTGTTATAAAACTGCTGAGATAAATGCCTAAATTGCTAACAGGACATCATATATGTGCTGTAATCCCAAAGTTCACATTTTAAAATTCTGCCATTTTCACTTTTGATTTCAGCTCCTTTCTTAGAGTTTCACTAAAAAAAATTCGACACGGAATAAGAGGATGCAAGTGCTTTACCCTACCTTTTAATTAAACTTTTAAATTAAACAGCTCTAGACTTTTGAACTTGTTTTACAATATGTTTTTTTCTGTTTGAGAAAGGCCCAGTTTGAAAGTAATGGCAAACTTTTTTTTTTTAAAGCTAAAGTCTGCAACTTTCCTCTTCCTCTGTTTACAATCAGCATTATTCAAAGTCACCCTTTCTCTGCTCACAGACAGATGAGAGAGATTGACAATCAAACCGACATTATAACACATTATGGAAGAGAGATGCGATGTTGAAAAAAAAGTCATACATTAGATAAGTTAAGATAATATTTTTCAAACATGTACATTTTATAGCAGACATACACTCACCCACACCATTGCAAAAGGTTCTTGTCTTTTGCACCAATGAGCTGTACAACACTGATTGACTGGAGATACTGTATAAACACAACGACAACCTGTAAGGAGAACAATCCGTCCAAAACAAAAGAAAAATATACAATCCAGGCAGAGGGGAGGCTGTGTGCAGCTAAATCCACCTGCACACACTTACGGAGGGACAGAAGTGTGGGCTGATAGAATTATTAAGGATTTTTAGGGTGAATCGATGTATATTTCAGCTTTTACTGGATGCATTTTTGCCTGCTGCCACATCTTGTATGTTTCTATACAAAACCAACAATCTTGTCTTTTAATAAATCCATGTCCTATAAACCTGGACTTATTCTTAGTAACAAAGATAAGTGAGAGAGACGGACAAAAGAGGGTGGTGTGTTCTTACTGTGTATTTTGGACAGAAGACAAAGGAGGTTAAACAAAGTTCAAACTAAAATTGAAGATGACCTGTAAGGGGAAAAGACAGGAATGCAAAGAAAAGAAGGATAAAAGATAAAACGACAAGTACTCAGACTGCGTGGGGAAGAGCAGGATGAAAGGGAAATGAAAGGAAAGCGTGTGGGGGTCGAAAGGGAAGGAAATGCATAGGATTATGATTCAGAGGTGAAGGACATTTAGTTCCAGCAGAATTGGCACAGAAGCAGAAATGTAAGTACTTAAAGGTCTCATCCTGTAAAGACCCATCATCTTTGGGGTTTGGAGGTTTATATAAACTCTGTGAGAAAGGAAAAACAAGCCACTTTGATTTTTGGTGATTTGTGACATCACAACTCATAACCATTGATAGTCAAGCTAAAGTTCATTAGTCCCATCCCCAAGAGCCAGTAGAGTCCTGACCCATGAAACATACACACAACAAACAATCTGTCAGAATCAAGCTAAACTACACTCCTACAGAAATCTTTAATAGACAAAAACATGTGGTATAGATGTATGTTTAAAGGTCGCACATCTTCGGCTTCTGTGTAGGTGGGGACAGACTAGAGTGTGTTGATTTGATTTTTCCTTGGTTTTCCATGGGCATCTTTGTAACGCTACGGCACAAACTATAATTTCAGAGTTAGAACCACCCACGTTTCATCTGGCTGAATATAACCCCAAGGTGACGTGAAATCATATTCTGACACAAGGCTACTATAAATACAAAATAATGCAATGTGATATTTTGTGATATTTTAAAATGTTAAATTCTACCAGCTCATAGAGGGTGGGACCAATAGAGCTTAGGAATTCACAAAGCATTCTGGGACATCACCACCATGTTTTGTCAGGAGAATTGTGAACTAATATAGATCGAGACTGGCATCAAGCAGCACGGACGCAAAAGAAAGAAAAAAAAAACGCACAGAATGAACTTCGACGAGTCAAAACTTTATTTTTGCCATCAAGAGAAATTAAACAAGTAAAAGAACTGTATTTGCAGAAAATGCGTACAGTCTGAGTAACTGATCCATATTAGCACACGGAGCTAACAATGCTAACGTTCCTGTGCATTTTCACATACAGTATCCTGTTTGCGGTGTCAGTCTATACGCATCAGAACGACTTAAAAATTACTATTACAAATGAGAAGACCATCATATTTATCATGGTAAGTTGCTTCTCTGTTTCTGTGGTGCACGCTTTGTTGTAACATTCAAGTAAAAAAAAACATCATTTAACACTAATTATGTGCAATACATTTTAGGTGTTTTAGGCCAGTCTGTGCTCAAACATCTTGATGTCTTTTCCAAGCTGAAAAATTTAAAAAAATGCATGCCTTGTGGCTGTCGTTTTCCAGCAGAGTCATGTGAACGATTGTTGGAATCAATAACACAGCAGCCAACTCTTGTAAAATGTGATATAATAAATGTTTGGTTTGAAACAGAAGCTATTTTCATACGATCACTATGCCGAATCATATGAGATGTACATAGGTCCTAAAATGCGTTGCGTTGATGATGTCACACTCCCTGTGGTCTTTGACCCGACTGTGATTAGTTACTACTAGTGATGTGGATTTCTCAGGACTAGTTGTACAAAGAAAGTTCATATTTTCACAGTTTTTATTTTCCATCACAGAGTTTATACTACCCTCAGTACACAATATGGGACTTTTAAAGTGTAGGAAAGTGATGAGATAAAGTGACAGGATTAAAAGAGAGGGTCGAGATGTATTTTCATGCGAAGCAAAGCAAAGCCAGATCAGCTGACAAACTCAAACTGCCAGTGATTTATGTCTCGACCAGTGTGAGTGAAAGAAATCGATTAAGTGAAAGGAAAAAGAGATTTTGTGTGGTTTATGTGTCTCTCTGTTTCTGTGTTTTCCACCAGGCAGTGTTTAATTCCACAAGTCCTGATCTATTTTTACCTTTACTAATATAGGTAACGCTCAAACACACCAAATTATGGAGCTATTAAAGGGCCATTTGCAGTGGTGTCATTATGTGGGTGTGTGTTACTACGTACTCTCTGTGTTTGCAGGGGTCACCGAAGGGACAAATGTGCCTCCTGCCAACGTTAGAACCGTTAGTGAGAGATTGAAATGAAAGCATCGAATGTATTTTTATATTCAGTGAGGGAAACAACGAGTAAATGACCATACAGCTGGATGCAATGGACAGAACAGTGCCACAATAAATGTCAAATTGTTATTTTATTCAGGAATAAAACAAGTTTTGGACCTGAATGAAAGTTAAAAATCGCAGATTGTTATGTGCAATTTTAAATTATTTGTGAAATGAATAAAAAATGGTTTAAATAAATGCAAAAATGAACAATGTAAAAAATGTAATGACACAAATTTAACATCCTTTTAGACTGACATTGAATCAATTGCGACAACCTGACTAAATTATATCATTGCACCATAAATCATTATTATTAAAATGTCACAGGACCATGAATATAGTACATCTTTAAACCATATATCAGGATACTTATCGCATTATCTAGCCTTGAGTGGCTGTAATTTAATTTTTTCAAACAATGGTTCTGCTATTCACTGTTTTTTCCACCTACGTCAAGAAAAGAGTTATTACTGTTGTTTGCTGAAGAGCCCTGTTTCCAACACCCAGCCATTCCAAAAGGGAAGAGAGAAAAATCAATAGCGCTGAACAATCACCGGCTATTTTCTTGTCTCCCACCTCCTACTCATCCTTGTAGTGTGTGTGGAACCAGGGAGGATCAGGATGAATCTACGATCTGTGTTCCCACCCCTCTACACACACCCCAGGGCTCTAAATCACACTCATCTGTTTGTGTTGACATATACAAGTTGTGGTATTAGAGAAAAAGACAGTAGAGAAATCACTTAGATCCCTGGATTTCCACACACACACACACACACACACATACACAGTACAGTACATTGGAGTGTAAAAACATGTCCAGCCAACGGATGAAGTTGATAGATGGAAATAGGAAACTCAAGATGCTGGAGTGATGAGAGGATGTCAGCTGAAAATGAAGAAATAGAGAAGGGGGGGGGGCTAGAGCTAAGAAATGACAGGATTTATCAAAGGGCTTCTCGTTTCCTTTCTTTTGCCTCATCATTGGGACCAGGAAATTGATCCTTATAGGTTGGCCTACACTGTGTGATTTTTGAAACTTGTGAAAATGAAGGTATAGTTCACTGTATGGCTGTAAATGCATGCAAATTCGGCATAGAGTGTGTTTACCAACATCCGTATGCAAATGTACTTCGCCTCTGTGTAACCGTGATCTGACCCCAAAGCAGCTAGGGCCCCAAACAATGAGCAAGAGGCACTTATTTTGACAATTGTGACCAATTAGAAATGCACTGTCCTTGCTATCTGTGCATTTATATGTGGTTATACCTTACCAAAACAAAGACACCCAGGTACTGTAAATAGTTTTGAAGATATGGAGTCAATAATTTGAGAAGTCCACACCAGGAACCTGAGGTATAGGCAATCATTTGCATGATTTCTTCAGGTGTTATCTCCTGTTGCTCTTCTTCACAGAGGCAGAGTGAAGAATTTGTATATAGTGTTTGGATGGAAATCAAACATATTTGAAACCCATCGGGTGCATGATTTGAGTCGCTCATAAAACAGTGGGTACATGGGACGATCTCTGGCCAAATTTGCTGTGCATGCTGGGTATGCGCATGGCTGCAAATCAGATTGAAATCAGGCCTGAATTTACACAGTGTATGCCTGCCTTAAGGATATTTTGATTTTTACTCAAAGCACTCAGGGGGTGCAGACATCCGCCAAGCATTCTAAATCACCAGATTACTGGGGGTATTATTCACAGAGTAGTTATACAAGCACCAAATATGGCATGGTGATTCTCCAGGTGATACCTAGTAAATTTGCCCATGGGACCAACAAGACGACCCTTTGTCAAGATGGCCTACATTTCTTTTATGTTTAAGATTTGACATCTCAATAACAATTTGATGAAATGCTGCTAAATTTGGACAACCTGCAATGACTTTGGTGTAAGTCATGATGATTGAAACCTCATTTGTCACCTTGAAGGATTTTTTTAAATTCCAAAGGACCAAAAATGTTGACAGTGTCTCTATCTCACAATGGTGAATTCTTGAACTACAGTAATTCCTGGACTAGACAGTAAACCAAATCTAATGAGTTGTTCCTGGTGTTTCTGTTGGTAACCTATCCTGAAAATGTCACCAAAATCTCAACATTGCTGAATGAGTTATGTTTTTGACAAACAAATTAACTAAGTAAGGGGGGCGACACGGTGGTGCAGTGGTAGCACTCGTGCCTCACAGCTAGAAGGTCCTGGGTTCGATCCCAACACCAGGTGGTGGGGCCTTTCTGTGTGGAG
>JAQQAE010000813.1:0-29347 GCA_029823295.1 Pseudamia nigra
GGGGGGGTTCTTCTAGGAAGTATAGATGCAAGTAGTGATTAGTTTACTTGTCATATTTAATTTATTGCTGCTTCAGTTAAAGCTTCTGTTCTACATTTGTATTTAGTAATTTATAGCCTGCGAACAGACATATTGGCCTAAGAACAAATGTTCATTTACTGCACTAAATCACCTTGGCATGGCTTCTGTTAAAAGTGATTTGCACAGGCTGGACCACACACGAGTCTTGTTCTGACGTGGGACAGGTCTGACACTGCTGAACATGATGCCACCTGCAATTCCCCTAAGTCGAACATTGGCTTTGATCCATGCAGGAAAGCCCTGAGGGAACAAACCATTTTTCCTGCAGAGGAGCAACAAAAATGTGTTCTGTCTATTCTGCCTTTGTCGCTTGTGTTCTAGATATTGGCTGTCTCATTTATGTCCTTATGTTTATTTCAGATCACATACTATGTTCTGCTTGTTCTTGCTGTAGATCTTAATTAAGTTATCTTTTCAAGATGGAGTCGGTCTCAGTGCAACCTTCATGACTGGACTGTTAAAAAGTCTTTGCACCTTTCCTGATTTCATATTTGTATATTTGTCACAATTAAATGTTTCAGGTCATCAATAAAATTTTAGTGTTAGACCAAGAGAGCTTATTAAAAAGAAAAAATATCCAAATTGCCCTAGCCCTATGCTAAAAAGTATTTGTTCCCTCTTGGTAAATCATGAATGAAATGTGATTGTCCACATGTTTTAAAGCTGAGTTCATTTTCACTAGTGACATACAGGCCAGAGCTGTTGAATCAAGAAATCACTTCAAAGTACAAATACTGTAGAACAAAGTGAAGCAGAGTGAAACAGCTCAAAAAATCTAAAGAAATTCAAAAACTGATTAGAAACAAAGTCATTGACATCTATTGATGTGCAGAGGGTTGCAAAGTCATTTCTAATTCTTTGGGAATCCAGCGAACCACACTGAGAGCCATTATCCACAAATGGAGGAAACTTGGAACACTGGTGAACCTTTGTTCACCAGAGTGACCAGCTGACCAAAATGACTCCAAGAACACAGCAACGACCGATCCAGGAGGTCACAAAAAAACCTCAGAACAACATGTAAAGACCTGCAGGCTTCACTTACCTCAGTGAAAGTCAGTGTCCATGATTTAACAATAATAAAGAGACTGGACAAAAATGTCATCCATGGAGAGTTCCAAGGTGACCAAAAAGATCACAAAGACTTACTGCATCTCACATTTGCCAAAAAATATCTTGATGCCTCTTAAGACTTTTGCGAAAATATTCTGTGCACTGATGAGACAAAAATTGAACTTTGTGGAAGGTGTGTATGTATATCTTGGATAGAAATAGCATAGCATTTTTACCCCAGACAGGCACATACGTCATGGTATGTGATGGTCTGGGGCTGCTTTGCTGTTTCAGGACCTGCTCTACCAGAAAATCCTGAAGGAGAATCTCTGGGCATCAGGTCAAAACCTCAAGTTCAAGAGCACTTGGTTTATGTGGCAGAACATTGATATGAAACACAGCAGTGAGCGCTGAAGCTCTGAATGACTCAAGGAACAAAAAATGAAGGTTTTAAACAGGCCTAATCAAAATCCAATGTAGATGCTGTGATATGATCTTAAACAGACTGGTCATGTTCAAAAACTCCTCCAATGTGGCTCCTTCAAGACAAGTTTGCAAACAAACTTCAAAATGCCAAAATTCCTCCACAGCGATGTGAAAGACTGTTTATTAGGTTTAGGGGAAAATACTTGTATTGTTGGTCCAGGTGGGCTTGGATAGCCTTTTCCCCTTAATAAGTGAAATTAACATTTAAAAATGTCATTTTGTTTTTACTCTAATTGTCTTTGTCTAGTATTAAAATGCATTTGATGATCTGAAACACTGGAACGTGATAAATATACCAAAAAAAAAAACGAAATCAGGAAGGGGGCAAACACTCTTTCACAGGACTGCATGTGCTGTAATATTTAAATGTTCAAAAAGATTAGGCTTCCCTTGCATTAAAAGTGGTAAATGTATTTGAGTTACTTTTAAGTTGTATTCATTACTTGGAGCTTTGTCAAAGGAGAAGGACAGCTTTGGGACAGACAATAAAGTGTGTCTCGCCACCCACCTATCTACTGTGAGATAAGACAATATTAAAAGGAGCCATTCTTCATATTGAACAGACAAAACTGATTCAACTGATAATATTTTGGTCTGGTACAGCCATATTATTTTCGATGAAATATATAAACAACTGCATGGCCATAAAAATGTTTTCTCATAGTCTGTGCCATAACAGGTGCCACAACACTCTGCACGTGATGGGCCAGCGGGGCCGACAAGAGATTTAGTGATGAGTTCAACCACTTTGAAACAGAGTTATAATCATATTCAGGGTTTTAATGTCATCACATTATAGACGGCTGTGGCTCAGTAGGTGGAGCGAGTCGTTCAGTGGTTCAGCTCGTGGCTTCTCGTGCCCTCAGGCCGAGGAATCCTGAACCACAAACTGCTCCCAGTGAGTGTCAGCGGTGAACGTGTATGTGCTAAGTGAATGGAAAGCAGTGCAAAATGCTTCAAGCGCTGTAGGGTCGAAAGGTGCTGTATACTGTACGTGACTATTTACCATAATGTAGCTGTATATGATGAATGATAATGATATTTACGTTCGGCCTGTATTCCTTACTACTGACCTCAACAATTCAAAAGAACAAAGTTGAAGTCGTTTAAGAGTAGTAGCTTTGATGTCCTTGATTTTATTCACATTTTATACCTACTGTAGAATCAGATATGAGTAAGTACCTTTTCTCAAAAGGAATATTCTTCAAAAACAACGCATATCATTATCATTATCTATCTACGTAGTTTTTTTCATGCAGAATATGATTCACATGATTTTTATACCAGTAAGTGACCCTAATGGCCTATGACTGGGGCCGGCAACCTTTACAATCTGAACATTTGGCCATTTTTGGACATAAAATAAATAATATTATTAGAGCCACAAATAATATTCAGACTCTTTGCAACTTTGTCTCCAATGTATTGATTATTTTGTTCACTTCTTCTCATTGTTGTTCCTTTATTTATTATTTATGCTCATTTTTGTGAATTTCTTGAGGTTGTGGCCTAGAGATAATTATTTTTTAGTGATAATCTTGAATTATGATTGGCACAATACAAATACAACTAAATTGAACTGAATTGAATTTTTATTGAGTTTTGTTGATGATCACGCTCATTATTTTTTATTTAGGTATGCTTTATGCTAATTTGTTCATTTAGTTGATTATTTTTTTCATTTTGGTGAATTATTTTCTTAAGTTTTTACGCATTTTTATTCAGCTGATTTATTCTTGATTATTTTGCCCAGGTTTGTCTTAAGTGAAATATTTTTTTCACATATCTGTTCACATTTTTTTTTCTTACTGTCATAGCTTTTTATTTTCCATCATCTAATATATATCATTTAATCTGTTTATTTCTTTATGATTTTGTTCATTTTGTAGATTATTTGTATCAGTTTTGTCTTCATTTTTGTTCATTATATAGTTGACTTTTTCTTCTTTTCTTCTTTTTTTGATTTTGTGCCTATTTCGCTGATTATGATTTATTTAAATGGTCAAAGCCACAGGAGCCACTGGAGAGGTACCGTCCTTAAGAGCCACTTGTGACCCTAGAGCCTCAGGTTGCAGACCCCTGACTTATGAATAGGGACATTATTATCTGGGACCAGGCAACTACCATCAAGTTTATTCTGTAATTTGTCACTCATCTCTGTATCTTGCTAAACTGGGCAGAAAAATTCAAAGCTGTCTAAAAACATAGCAGTAAAAAGGCAAACATGTGGCTTTTAGCACTATTAAATAAGTGGTACTGCTGCTGGAGGGAAAATATCTATGTACTGTTGGACATATGGGATGGGAGGGATTACCAAAAAATAAAAACAAACCAAAACAAACAAGAATCTACCCGTCAACATAGAGTAAATAAATGACAGCTAGTTGAAGAGGAAGAACTCACCACATGAAGAATTTTGTTTTCTGTCTCAAACACCGTACAGTCCTGTGAGACAAGAAAAATTTTATGTTGCGCGAGCAGAACATCCTGTCTTGCAAACACTCAAACACACACACACACACACTGTCTCAGTGCTGTATACTGTCTAGGCCTCACATTACCAAACTGAGCACCTGCACACTCCATACCCTTGACGATAAAAATATGCCCACGCAGACAGACATTTATCGTTTATTTATGCACACATCAGTCATACAAAAGACAGACTGTAAGCACATGAATAGCAAAGATCAAGTCTTGCTCGAGAATCCAGAGAACGGAGTCGAAGGCTGCTGCATCACACCCACACGCACCGTTCACAGGAGGATATGACAACCCACGGCAGCTCCCCTCTGCCTCACACTTCAAGTGGAGAGGAATAAGAGCTATCAGCGTTCAAACACACACACACACACACAGAGGCAGGCACAGAGAATTTCACACACCTGCTGTACAATAGTGGTGAGCTCCAGGCAGAGCTGAATGACATTATTTCGGGTTACCGAGTAGTCCGCCACTGCAGCAAACGGAGACCTGGGAGGAGCAGAAACAACACCAGTTTGGGTTATAATGCTACAGCTAGTGGAGGTAGAAGAGGTGAACACATGGCAGGTTGTTACATGGAACCACAAGTTGATTTAATCTGCAAACAGAAAAAAGGAAACAAGTAAATGTTTCAGTTCAGTCCACCATCTGTTAAGGCACTTAAGAGAAGCAGAGGGTGGTAAATGAAAAGAAAACCCAGAACCCAAACTGTTTTTGCAAAGTGTTCAGCCATCATGTGCTACTATCATGTTCTAACACCTTCATTGTACCAAACTCTGCTGCATCCCTGTCTCTCACTAATTATGTTCCAATACACACTACCAGTCTAAAGTGTGGGCACACCCTCTCCTCGAGTGGCTTTTCATAACAATACTGAATACATCCAGACTGTGAAAGAACACATATGGAATTACTGCATGTAGTCAATTAAAACATGTTTACTAATCTTTTTTATATTTTACACTGTCTAAAGGACTCACATTTAGAGTTGATGACAGCTTTAGACACTCATGTCATTCATTCATCAGATTCACAAGGTCATCACGTGGAATGGTTTTCGATCTACAGGTGGCCTTGTCAACATGAAATTTGTGCCATGTCTTGTCTTCTTAATGTGTTTTAGGCCATTAGTCGTCTCGTGCAGAGAAAGGGTTGGAATAACTACTCTCCGAATTTTACTCAAGTGCAAATGTTTACAGGATACTTTTTTACTCTTACTCAGTTACACTGATGGTGGAAAAAAATGTACTAATCAGTTGGAATTGGCCACAGCTCAAAACAATAAAAAATAAATAAAATACATGAGATCCAACAGATGAGTGCAGAATTAGTCAAATGGGCACAAAATAAACTGAAATCAATTAAACTGAACAAAATACACAATGAAATGAGCAAAAGTTAAAAAAAGAATAATCAAGTACATTACAATAATGTTCAATATAACCAATAAAACTGAAAAATATCAAGAAATACTACAATACAAAATGAGCAAAAGTGATCAAAATAGCCAAGCGGATTAATAAACATGTGATAAAAGTACATAAAAAAGTGAACAAATGTCAGTGAAACTATTCCATATCTTTACGTTACTCACTACTTGAGTAGTGTTTTATCTAAAATCTGTTTTGCTTTTACTAGAGTACTGTACTTAATTTTAGGAGTACATCTACTTCTACTCGAGTCATTAAAATTAATGAAGTAGCAGTACTTTTACTTGGGTACTCTTTCTGTTTACTCAACACAGGCTAGTGCAGAGTCAATAGCCCTATTAGTGCTACTACAAAACTGTACAAATCCATACTCAGTTAAGTACCAGCCTCAGAAACAGCCCATTTCCAGCACTTCACGTAGCATTTGATGGTTTTGGTGACTGCGCCTGGGGACACACGCAAATTTCTTGCCGCGGCTCGGTTTCTGACTAAGTCATGAAAGATGCACATTGCCCCGCTATTATTACGTTGCACTGGCTCCCCATCCATTCCAGGGTCAAGTTTAGGAACCTGGTTTTGACTTTCAGAGCCCTGCTTGGACAAGCACCACCTTAGATCCACAGACTTCTACAGCCGTACATCACCAGCAGGACTTTGAGGTCATCTGAATAGGGCAGCAGACGAGGTTGAGAAATAAAGGCAACAGAGCTTTTACAGCGGTGGAGCCCAAGCTCTGGAACTCTCTCCTTGAGATCTGTGGCCTCAGTGATGTGTTTAAAAAAGCAGCTAAAACCACAGCTTTCTAATCTTGCTCTTGGATGACTGTCTTTTATGATTTAGTTGTGATTTATCTTATTTTATTTTTATTGTGACGTTATTGTCTACGTGGTTGTTGTCTTGAAAGGTACTCTTACTTCTTGAGATTTGCCTGACTTTCCTTAGAGTGACAGACTTTCTTTTCCCCTTACTTAACCGACAGCTTAAATACAACTGACAGCCTGAAACACATTAAGAAGGCAAGAAATGGCACAAAATTAACTCACCTGTAGATCAAAATCCACTCTAGGACACTACCTTGTGAATCTAATGAGAGAAAGCCACAAGTGTGCAAAGCTGTCATCACAGTTAAATGTGGCTACTTTGGACAATCTATAATATAAAACATGTTGTGGGCTGTTTAATACTTTTAGTTTATTCCACAATAATTACAAATACATACAGTAACCTTTCACAGTTTGGATGTCTTCAATAGTAATGCATAGTAATGGAATTAATTAAAATAAAAACAGAAGGAGACAGTATGTCTAAATTATTGACTGGTAGTGTATATAAACTGTAAATCCAGTAATATTATGTTATAATTCTGATACCCACCTTCAGTAGCAACATCATCAATATCATCAGTCATTAACCTACAAACTGTAAGTGAAAGAAATGTAAACTATATATGGATATCATATTTAGTTTAGTTTCTACCTACAGAACCACTAAATAGAGTTAATGGTGGTTGGCAATGACATCAACTGGTAACACAAAACACACACACACACACACACACACACACAGGATGTAACTAATGCATTGCAGGCCTTATGCACTGTCAGTGCTCTGTTAAGGCTTGATTTAACTCCGGAAAACTCTGCAAAAATGTATTTACAGTGTATTACATTTAAACCAAATAAGAATATTTTCTTAATTCTTTGCTAAGTAAATAACTGTTACTGAATGCAATCCTTGCTAACTGGTGAAGTCCTGGGCCCTCATTTATCATTAGTGCGTAGAAAAGGTACTAAATACTGACTTACGAATGAAATTTAGAATGTGCACAAGTACAAAAAATCCAGAGAATCAAACGTTATCAAACGTTCGTAAGCACATCAGTAAGTAATTAGTATTGATAAATCCCACATGTTCGTAATCACCTTGCTCATTCCCGTTCGTGATCATTTGCATTCAGAAATGCCCTCAGTTAACCATATATGGTGACGGAAGATCCCTTTAATAATGCCACAGAAACGGCTCCTGTCTCACCGCAACAATGACAGCGAGATTAAAAAAGGCAACTTTTCTGAATCAGAGATCAAAGTGCTTGTTGCTAAGGTTGAAGCAAACCAAAAGCTGCTGTTTTTTTCACTCATATCAGGTGGAACTAACAAGAGAAAAAAATGGAAAAGGTAACAAATGCAGGTAATGCCATAGGATCAGTGAGATTTTCAGCTGAAATGAAAAAGAGACAGTTTGATCTCAAACTGCACCAAAAAACATCAAGGGAGACCCTCTGCAACCGGAGAACAGAACTGACATGACTGGGTTCATGCATCACCGGTGTGGACGCCAGCATCATTGGAGAGACAGCGCTGTGTGGCATCATTACCCACAGAGATAGTGACACTGTCTGAACCCACAGAACAAGGTGGACCATCCATCATCCAGACTGATGGCAAAAGAAACACATCACCGTCTGAAAACTTTTTATTTGGATGCGTAAATAATTTTAAATGACAGGCTAACCATGAAATGAATGGACTTTTATCTCAGTGTGAAACATAACACATTTTAAATGACAAATGAGTAATGCACTGACATTTAGATTAAGCTTAAAATGTTAAAATCATTTAACATTAATGTGAAAATATATTTCCTCAAACTCAGAAACTGCTTTCAGTGCTGTGATCACGGAGGACCCGGGGCCATCCTGCGTCCTGTAACAGATGCCGGTTCCGTCCACGCTCCGGGAGCAGAAGGTGCTGACTGATGTGGTTCCACAAAATCAAATGGATCAAAGCAATAAAAGAAATAAAGAACCAGTTAACAAACTTCACCAATGCACTGATTCAAATAAATGAAACACTAAAACAAATCGTTGCCTGAGCTACATAGATGCTAAATAAACTATAACTGTAAGTTTTGTGATTTAATTTTTGCCACTGTAGAAAAATTGATGCCTTTCTCTTAATACAATAGGTTAAAGGACGGATTTACCCAACTACACGAAATCACTAACTGAGTAATAATTAATATGTTGGGATTGCATGCTATGACACAAAATGCGTGTTTGCAGTTTTCCTGTTCAACCACTAGTTTCTGTGCATAAGCACGGTCAGAGCTGGCCTTATATTTACTGTACACACTTTCTTAAGTCCAAGAATAAGTTGATAAATCCCACTCTTTGCGCGGGAGTGATCGTACGCACTCACTACGCACATATCTGTGCATAAGCACAATTGATAAATGAGGGCCCTGGACTGTGCCATCCTTCCCTGCAAAAATAGCTTATATTTGAGTGAGAAATTACATAAAATGCAACAAAATTTAACAAAGCACCAATTTGGTTATGTAGGAACATCTTTTCTGTGAGACGGGTCTGTCTAAAATGTATTTCTTCGGTTAGTGATGATGATGATGGCAGTCGAACCCATCGAGTGTTCAAATGGGTAAATGGAGACCCTATCATTAACATCACTTTCAGACTCGTCAAAGCATTCAGTGACTCATCATACCTTATGGATGAGGGCACTGTCATCATAATGTGAAGCATCTGCTAACTCATCTACTGATCATTTTTAAACATTTGCAGAAAAACATCAACACAACTTAGCATGTGCTGTAATCGTCATCTTCAAAATGTTCATCTGGCTGCAGATTGACATTTTCACAGACATACTCTCGGACTGATAAGCATGGGGGAAAAACGTCTTAAAAAGAATATTTAAGCAGCACTGGTTGAGAACAGCCACCCACAACACACACCGCCAGTCAAAAGTTTGGACACACCTTCTCCTTCAATGCAATTTTTAAATTTTTATTAATGTTCAACAGTGATGGTTTTGCAGACTGTTCAAACAGAGTGACCTTCATTTATGAAAGTAATGATGGACTGTCTTTTCTCTTGAAGTGTGCATGGCATGCTCATTTGCGACGTTTTCATTTTTTTCTTCAAGATTCAAGATTCAACTTTATTTGTCATTTGTTTTCCAACTGCAAGCAGCACAGAAGAGAAACAAAATTATGTTTCCCTACTTGAGATTAGTTTTGCAGCCATCATAACTAAAAATAGTCTGCAATTATTTCAGAATGAAAGCACAAGATTACAAACGGGGAGCCCGCTTCCTGAAACACCTGGATTTGCCTAATTTGGAGTTTCGGGGTGAGGGGAGGAGTTTACCTACTGTAGGTAGCTTCATTGCTCTTCTGTGTAAACTACAGAAGTCGGGGGGGGGGGGTGGAATTACATGCAAACTTGGGTAACTTGAAGTTTCTGAGTGCTCTTCCAAGAAAGAAATGAACAGTTATTGAGCCATGTGGCTGTGGTTGCCGAGCCGTGCTCAGCACCGTGTCGGGCGACTGATCCGTTTCACTCACAATTGCTGAAATAAAGCAACGGATGTCAACCAACAACTTTGTATGTAACTGCTGAGTGATAATCGTGAGTAAAACCAGACTGCACCCTGGGATTCCTGACACGGCTATGCAGCTAGCAGGATGCACCCATGGCGATCTCAACGGTGACTCAGAGCAAAGGAGGTGGACGGTGCATCTCTGTGTGTTAACAACAACTAGTGTTCACAGAGCCAAGCTGTTGACAGATGGCTGCGTTGCAACATGGTAGATAAGTCAGAAAAAAGGAAAAGCATGTTTCTTGATACAATATAGGTGTGTACAGTAGTTGTAGTAGCATTAATAGGGCTATTGACTCTGTACCCATCCTTCCTCTGAACAAGACAACTGATGCTTTAAAAGCTTTGTGTATCTGACAAGGAAATCCTGAGTCTACAAAACGGGATTGTTTACTACGTCATTCCATACATGTCCTTTGATAATTTGCACGTGGATATTGAAAGCAGTAAAAAATAAAGAAAAACCATTCAAAGAGAAGGTGTGTCTAAACTTTTGACAGGTAGGACAACTGAGAAACTGGCCACTGGTTTCTTTAAGTGGAGACTCAACAGTGTTGTAGGAAAGAGGACACAGCCCCAGTGGATGGATGAAGGAAGCAGCAGTTTAAACCAGGTAAATGGGCCATTCTGTTCTTGAAAACAGTGCACTGAATCACAGTCCTTCCCCGTGTGCAATTCAGTGTACTGGCATTAAAAATAAAGAAAATCAACATTGTTTCGGGCCAGACATTTAAAACCACTGGATTTATTTTGCTGCCCTAACACTGACTATGTTTGCATATGTAGTGTTTGCCCTAACTGCAAAAACATCAATTCCTAATAAGCACTTCACATGTCTAGTACAGGGATGAAGGCACAGCATCCAAAGCAACTTAAAGAGCACTGAAGCCCAATGAATGTTAAATCAATTTGAATAACATCAAATCCAATGAAATTACTTTTCCCAGAATTAATGATCACAGTTGGTCCCCAGTGATTTTCTCCAGCAAGGTGCTTTTTACTTACTATCTGTTCTACATTTTCCAATTTTTTATTCAGAGGTAAGGCAAGAATGTGAACACAGAATGATTCATTTTTAACGATTCTGGAGAAGGAAAGCTCTCAAATCCCATGTGACCAAGTCTTCCACAAACTTGAAAAGTCTGATACAAATGTCACCACAAATTTTGGTAAATATTGATAGTTGAAAACACTATGACCACGTTCGAATGAAAGGACTTTACGGGTAATAGAATACATACAATATACCCATTTCCCTGCACATGTATACCACTAATGTTTCTGCTCACATGCAGCCTTGTATGCCCTGCACATGCATTGAAGTTTTCCCAAAGTTTTTCATTGTGGCAGACGTTCTATTGTGTGAGACAGAGCCTCTATATTTCATTTTTTTTAACCACTTTCTTGAGAAGACAAGCTTTTTGATATCCTTTTTGACAAAGGTATGGGGTACACTACTGTCGTGTCAAAACGGGTGGTGGCAAGCAAGGATGGTCATCAGACTGGGTTCAGATCATGACAGGTGAAGTTTATTTGCACAAAGAGGAAAGTTGTGCAGACAGAATGCTCTGCCGTCTCTCTCAGCAGCCTGTGTAGGCCTCCTGAATGTAGTGTAAAGTGCAGTGTCTCTTATGGGGAAAGATGGTGCGTTTGGGTGTTGATTGGATGAGGTCCGTGTGCGTACAATAAGAGACATGACACCTGAGACTGGCGCCCTTCAAGGCTACAGAGTATGGGGTGAAATATGTACTTGTGTTATGGCTGTGTCTTGTTGTGACTGACTGTGCAGATGTGACCTGAGCTGATGGAACCTCGCCAGCCTCGTCCGTCTCTGAGGTCAGTGCATGTATGTGAGTCAAAGGCCTTTGCAGACTGCTGAGAGCAAAGGCTCACACAATAATTAATGGATCTATGGCATAGATGGAGTCTATGCCTTAACACTGCATTTCTCCTTCTGGACAAAAATATGTGTTCTTTTGTTTGTGATGTGCCCAGGGAATTCAGATGAAACCAGGTTAATGTCAGCATATCTACAGTATGTCTTAGCTAGAAAATGCTGTATTCAGAAAAAGATATAATTCAACATATCCAAAGGGAATATTCTGTTAAAATGGCACCTGTTAAATTCTGAATACAGTGGTCTTTCGCTATATCGCGGTTCACCTTTCACGGTCTCGCTGTTTCACAGATTTTTTTTAGTGCTATTGTATTTTTTTTACAGCATATGAACACGCATTGTGTTCTGTGTCCTGATTGGCTAAAGGAAAACCTGCGCATTGTGTTCTGCGTCCTAATTGGCTAAAGCAGAACCCACGCTCACCAAACTTACACAAATGTTCGATCACTAGCAGCGTTACTCTGAAATGCTGTGTGTTTGCCAGTTTTCTCTCTGACAAAAACCCACAATGTCGACAGAGGCCTTCAGTGGAAAAAGTCACTACAGCAGAGCGACGCCAGGACGAAGAGGCGCGGTCAGAGGAACTGTGACACGTAAGTCACTATTAATAATTTCTTATGTGTCCAGCTTCGTAGGTTGATTGTAAAAATCTATGAAGGTTTGAATTTTGAGAGTTTAAATATGCGAGAAATGTGAGAAAATGTTAATGCCTGTCTGAGAAAAGTGTAGAAAGTGTGTGGTGAGGGGTTTTACAGCTTTAAAACAAATACGGTGGTGCCCCGGTTAACGAATTCAATCCGTTCCGGCGTCACATTTGTTGAGCGAATCATGCATTCGCCGGAGCGAGTTTTTCCATAGGAATCTACTTTGCAGATTTCGCCTAACGCGGGTTATTTTTAGAATATAACCCCCACGATAAACAAGGGACCACTGTATTGTCAAATTTAGAATAGCTGCTTTTATTAATGTGCATGTATGCTACCAGTACAAAGATGGACATACCACAAATTCAACAGTCAAACTGTCTCTCATGAGGACTGGCACACGAAAGGAAGGCCAAGAGCTACCTCTGATGCAGAGAATGAAGTTTATTAGAATTACCAGCCTCCAAAACAACAATTTTCAGCACCTCTGGTAGTGTCTGATGGTTGTGACGACTGCACTTGGGAACACATCCAAGTCATGAGATCTTTCAGATTGATTGACCTTAATTTCCTAAAGTAATTATGGACTTTTCCGTTTACTGTTTCCAGCCATAATATGAATTTGTACAGCAGTTGTAGTAGTAGTGGTGCGAAAAGGGGCTACTAACTCTTTGCCCACTCTTCCTCTGCACAAGATAACTGATGGTCTAAAGAACGTCACTAATTAATTCTTGACAAGACACAAATGAGAGAACACCATGAATGTGCAACACTGTCATCAGAGCTAAATGTGGCTTATTTTGACAAACATATTCTGGATTGTTTAACACTGTTTTGTTTACTCCATAATTCCACGTCGGTGTTCTTTCACAGTTTGGATATCTTTAGTACTAATGTACAATGTTGAAAATGAAGGAGCCGTTGTGTCCAAACTGTTGAATGTCAGTGTACATGTGTTCTCTGACATTATTCATTCCTAGTTTCTCCCAAATGTTCATAAGCAGAATGTCCAGTGAAATGAGCACATTCTGCTGTCAAGTATGAGAGCAGTCTTAAAAGCCTTTTTGTCCAAATGTAATGTTTATAAATGAGGCCTCTGGCGTATTGTGACATAATAGACTATTCAGCTGTGAACAAGGTGTTAACGATAAGGAACATGCTGCAACTAATGGGGTGCTAATAACTGCACAGAGACACAAAAAGATATCAGAACTGGTGCAAACACTGATACACACTGCATATATGCAGTATAGCACCATTTGCATACAACAGTTACGCAGGATGACACATGCGGCACATGAAGGTTGCAGTGGTGTGATGCGCAAATCAGGAGACATAGCATTACTTTGCCTCATTGTTCTAAAGACCCAGAAAAAATTCGGCCACAGCCTCTAGTGTATGATGTATCTGTGGTGTGTATGATTTAGGTCATCAGTATTGAGGCTGTGTGCTATATATACGCAGGACCTAAGGCTACACAGACTGCTTGCTAACCGACTCACTTCTTATTCCAACAGGGGTCAGATCACACAAAGTGATCTTTGATCAGTGCTATGGTGGAAAATTCACTCTTCTTTTCTTTTCAAAATTCACTCTTCCTTTATCCACTGTGTTACTATGACTAGCCTGTAATGTAGGTATACAGGTTGTGCAATATGCATCGTTTATTTCACCCGTCTGTATGTATCAAAGTATGTATTACATGTACTTTGTTTCTTGTTTTAGGTTGAGCTGCTGACGGACAGAGCCCAAAAAAACAAATTTCCCCAAGAGAACGATAAAATGTACTGAATTGAATGAAACTTTGATGTACAACCCTAATTCCCAAAAAGTTTGGATGTATATAAAATGTAAATTATACAGAATTCAATGATTTGCAAATCTCATAAACCCATATTTTATTCCCAATAGAATGTAAACAAGATATCAGATGTTGAAACTGAGACATTTTATTATTTCATGGAAAATATTAGCTCCTTTTGAATTGGATGGCAGCAACACATCTCAAAAAAGCTGCAGCTGGGGCCACGAAAGGCCGGAAAAGTAATTGGGACAAATCAAAAACAACTGGAGGAGCATTTCACAACAAATTATGTTGGCTGGTAACAGGTCAGTTACATGACTCGATATAAAAGAAGCATTTTAGAAAGACAGAACCTCTCATATGTAAAGATGGACAGACGTCCACCAATCTGTGATAAACTGTCTCTAAAAATTGTGGAACAATTTCAGAAAAGCATTCCTCGACAAAATAAGATTGATAAAATAAGACCCAGGAAGAAGGCCGAAAGTCAAAACTGGATGCTCCAGGTCTTCGGGGCCCTCAGGTGGCACTGCGTTAAAAACAGACATGATTCTCTACTGGAAATCACTGCATGGACTCAGGAACAAATGTAAGGTAAAGCTGTATTATGCAATGAGGAAGCCGTATGTGAACATGATCTAGGAACGCTGGTGTCTTCTCCAAGTCAAAGCTCATTTAAAATGGTCTGAGGCAAAATGCAAAACTGTTCTGTGGTCAGATGAATGCCTCAGACCATTTTAACTTGACTTTGGCACAGAAACGATGGCTGCATTTCCAGATCATGTTGCATCATCATGTGTTGCTGCCATCAAATTCAAAAGGAACTAATATTTTCCATGAAATGATAAAATGTCTCTCTTTCAACATCTGATACATTGTTTATGTTCTACTGGGAATAAAATACGAGTTTACGACATTTGCAAATCATTGCATTCTGTTTTTATTTACATTTTACACAGCATCCAAACTGTTTTGAAACTGAAGTTGTAAATGCTACTCTTAGAAAGTCGATGAATGCAAATGTAACAGCATAAAACTTCCCAAAAGTTTCCTGATTCAGACACTGAGCCAAGTCATTCTTTACCTTTACCTTGTCTGGTATCCTGACATGCTGTTGCAAACTGACGTCACAACTTTACCGAAAAGAAGGCTGACAAACCGGTCATATTTTAAAGAGGAGGATAAGGCATTAAAATGGGAACACAAAAACATGATTAAATGAGGCTATCTATTTCAATGCCAAGACTTTACATGACATGACACTTATACTGCCTGGTCAAAAAAAGGTCACCACCTGGATTTAACTAAGCAAATAGGTACGAGCCTCCCACTGGATAATTTCTGCATGGCTGATTATGTATGTTTCAGCTGGCAACAGGCGATACAAGGATAGTGGGGAACCATCATCTTTGAAGAAAAAATGTGGTTGGAAAAAAATCTTGAATGACCATGACTGGTAATCACTTAAATGTGTGGTGAAATCAAATTGTTAAAAAAACAACAACAGTGGAACTCAGGACTATGTTTAATAGGGAAAGTAAAAGCAGTGTAATTAAAGGTATGGCATATTTAAAGATATGGCATACCACTTGTTTGTCTACATTACTGATGTTGAAATTTTTGGCATTTAATGGCAGAAAACAGTCTGTTCATTTCCTCTATATACGGATAAAATGAGTGCAAAACTCAAGCTATCAGCAACAACAGATCATAAATAAACTGCCATCTCTTTGGGCATGTTATTAATTCACAGGAAGGTGTTTTCAAATCTGCATATAGAGAGGAAATGAAGAGTTCAATGAATTACAAATATTTTAGTCATCATCCAAGCATGCGTACACTTTTCTCCCCGGCAGCTTTACTTTTGTGTCAGTTTGATGCTTGCATGGTGTCGGAAATATTGTTTGCCACCCTGAAAAGAGAGAGAACGATGTACTGTACAGTAAATAAGGAGATGAGGTGTTCGAGTCTAGAAAAAGCACGGTCTGTACTGTGCCGTTGCTTTTACTTTATAATGAAAAGGTTGCAAAATGTCTCGAGTCATTTAGGGAGAAAATACATTTGCTGGCTGAGTGTGCTGAACTACTGTTGCACTTTCTCTCTCTGTTCCTGAGAGCGGCCAGAGGGAGATGAAAGTTCATTTTGAACACGATTTATGCAAATTTCGCTCTCTTTTAAACCTCTTAAGGAGATGTTATCGTGGTTAGTGCCAGGCAGATTTTCGCCTGTATCACACAGGGAAGCTGTTACCGTCTCCACACTGCGAGGGTCATATAATGAATCCAGCGTATTATCTAACTTGGCACTAGAGCAGCCAGTGGGGGCAAATTCACCTGCAGCTGTTTTTTTTAATGGTTCACTGCTCATCCATGCTCATTTATGGCATCTTCTTTTATGGTTCGGTGGCCAGAGACAGGAGGCGAGTAGGGCATGACATGCAGCAGAGGCGCTCGGGTCACATACGAACCCGGGCGGCTGCGATGGGTCAAAGCCATGTGTGCGTGCGCTACAAGGGTATACAATTTCGATTGTTAAATATGCAATACATACACACTACCAGTCAAAAGTCTGGACACACCTGCTTACTTTTATATACTTTTAAAAATAATTTTCAACATTGTATTTTAACCTCAATGTAACATTGTGCAATATAATGTGCAAAATGTCAGTGCAATTCTGTTTACAATTTAAACAACTTATAATACCATACTGTATATTCTTACCTATTTTATTATACTCATTTACTATTTATTTTTGATATCGTTTATTTTTCATTTCAGTATAATCCTTTTATTTATATTATTATTGCTTTTTACATATATAATCAAGTTTTTTATCACATATCCTGTTGCCCTTGCTGTGTGAATTTTCCCTCTGTGGGACTAATAAAGGTTGATCTGATCTTATCTTATCTTACATATTAGGGAACCCTCTGGGGGGGCAGTTGTGAATGTAAATCCATATTTAATGTAATCCTTGCTGTATTTTCTTCTTGGTCTTTCCCTCTTACTGTATGTTTCCCTTTTTTTCTGTGAAGTCAAAGCTTTGTCCAAACACTATGCAGTAGAATCTTGTTCGACTTCCGCCTCAATCATTGGCTTTTTCCTTACTACGAACTGATCTGTGATGGTGGTGGCTACACATTGAAACTACAAGGCCACTTGCAATACCACCAGGGGGGCTAGGATAATCAGTCGAAAACCACAGGTTAGACTATCAGTGCTGTGCTACTACAACTACTGTACAAATCCATATTATGGCAAGAAACAGTAAATTGAAGGGAAAAGATAATGCATCATTACTTCAAGAAATGAAGTTCAGTCAGTCTGAAAGATGTCAAGAATTTTGAATGTGTCCCCAAGTGCAGTCACCAACACTATGATGAAACTGGCTCTCAAAAGCACCGCCGCAGGAACGGAAGCACACAAACAAACTCACTTGTGATTGAAAAATGTTCCAGGTGACTCCGTCCTGAATCTGATGAGATTCTACTGTACGTGCAAAGCTGTCATCAAAGCTAAATGTGACTACATTGGACGATCAGAGGTGTGTAGAGTACACAGAAACAGTCCTCAAGTAAAAGTATTGTTACTTTATAATTCTAATGACTCAAGTAGATGTAGTCATAAACAAGTACTTAAGAGTAAAAAAGTACCCCATACAGAGTAAGTAACATTTGTTGGTTATTCTGTTTTTTCTTCAGTTTTTGTTCATTGTCGTTAACTTACTTGATTATTTTTGATTATTTTGTTGCTTAGTACATTTAAAAACTACTCAAGTCCACATAAAGGAGTGTGTACTTGAATACTTCCCACCTCTGTGGACAATCTAAAATATAAACATGTTCTGAGCTGTTTTGCTTCTTTTTGTTCCATACTGTATATGTTCACTCGCCTTCAGTATTAATGCGCAATGTTGAAATTGTGCGTGTGTCCAAACTTTTGACTGCTATTGTTCATGTTTGAGTAAAGAGAATGACTTAATATGCTGTCATATGATATTAGTGAGGACTAAAAATCATGCCTGGGTAAATTTGATAAGTTTGGCCCTTTTGAGCAAATTCTGACCGTTCTAATGCGTTTTCAAACTCACACTTGCTCATTTGTTGTTCCGACACTGTAGAAATCAATTTCAAAAGATGAGATAACGTTGACGTGAAAGCTCTACAGAGTCATCTGCGTGTTAAGTTTACTGCCATCCTCTAACACAACTGTAAGGTGCTGTTTTCCCCATGTTTGATGTGAAGAGTCAAGGCACTAAAAGTGCCTCTGACAAAGGCTGAATGTCTCCCAAATGAAGAATAGAGAGTATGAAATGCCAGCTGCTGACTCCATCCCTTTCTCAATGTCGCTGTGCCATTTACCGTTGCATCATAGTGCGTAGGCGAGTGTGCGTGCTGGCTTAAGTGTGTGTCAGCGCATTCAGATACAAGTGTGCGTCTCCGAGTGTGCGCCGGTATGAGCGTGTGGGTGTTTCGAAGGGTCTGCATGTGCTTGTGGACACGGCTCTGTGCATTTATCCGTGTGTGTCTGGATGGCCCGAGGACAGATGTGGGGGTTTGACATTTCGAGAACCGATGTCAAAGGCGTTCAGCTCTGCGTCTGATGTGCGCTGCATGCAGGAGATCGAGTCAAGTCATGAATAAATGAAGTGACAGAGAGTTGAAGAGTGCGAAGAGAGACGGGGAAGAGCGAGGGAGAGAAAAAAAAAAAGTCTGACGCCAGCCTGTAGAAAAACTGGTTTTCATAACATGTCAACAGACTGCACAGGAAAAGTGCTAAAAATAAAACTGGCAGGAAACCTTTCTGTTGCAGGTGGTTGGTCACCTTCACAAAAAAAAGTCAGTTTTGGGAAGAAAAAAATGTGTGGAAACCTGAAAAAAGGATGTAAACCCTTTATGTACAGTACAGCATGAAATAGGATGCATGGTTTAGATGACTACATGTTAACACCAATGTGTTACTATTTTATATCGTATTCTATTTTTTAAATTTACTTCATTCATTTTCGTGAATTTCAGTTCATGATTATTTCGCTCATTATTTTTCTTCATGTTCTCATTTATATTTATTTACTTGACTATTCATTTGCTTGATTATTTACTTGAATACTTTGTTTACTCTTTTAATCAATTTTCATTCAATTTATTTACTATATTTGTATATTTTTAAATGGAAGATTCCCTTATTTCTGTTCATTTTCTTAGTTTTTGTTCACTCTGATCATTGGATGTGTCATATTGTTAACCTTGTTCATTTCTTGAGCATTCTGTTCAATTTCTAGATTGTTTGCAGCAGTTTTGTCTTGATTTTTCACTGTTTATTCATTTGCTTGTGCTCATTTAGTTCATTTTGATTTATTTGATTTCATAATGTGTTACTTCCATTAATGGATACAGTCACAGGGGCCACTGAGGAAGGGCATAAGAGTCGCATGTGGCCCTGGAGCTGCAGGTTGCAGACCCCTGTACCAGATTAAGGTCTCGGAGTACCATCGTTAGAAACAGTCATTTACTTTCCCCTTAAAACACTGTGTGGACTATGTTGCTGTAGGGTTTCACAATTAATTGTAACACAGCTCTAATTTCAACATAAGCCTGTGGATTTACTGTATGTATATAACTGCAAAACGGTGAAAGATTATGCATCTAATGGTAACAAAAATGGATTTTTGTGACATTCATTGCAGCACTTTATGCAAATTATTCTATGGTAAAATGTGCTTCTCTCCCTCTCTGTCCAATCACAACACTGTGGAGCTCCAAATGATCTTACTAGTCATTTGTAATCATTCAGTACAAGATGAAGCCAGCTGTAAATCTCTCCAAAATGTAAATTAAATGTACTGCATTGTCACTGCCTCATTGTAATCCCCGTGCTGTGTCTTTTACTTATTAAACCAAGGGATAAAAAGTAACTGTTTTTTTCAAGTGTAAGCAAAATGAATTACAAAGCCAAATGAAATCTCTAAAAAAAAAAAAAAAAAAAATTGTTTCTGTTGATTACTTTTGTTCACACGCCTTCACAAAGACGGTTAATGTTGCTTTTTCATAATTTAGTTTTACCTTGATTGCAGCAAGTGAGGAAAACTGGTGACATGGCATGCTTTGAGGCTCTACATTAAAGTGATACTAAACCCTAAATGTGTTTTTTGAGCTGTAATGAAACACATCAGCACTGGATACCCCTGGAAAAAATCTGGTGAAAACAGCTCAGCTCCCTCCAAATCTTTTTAATCCTCCCCACCTCAGTGATGACAAGTAGATATACTTTCTGCACACCTCTGTGTCCTCAAATCTGTAGCAAAAACACTCCTCTAATCAGGTTTGAACAGCCCACCAGTCTCATACAGAAACACTGATCTCACGTCATAAACCTGCTACTTGTATCATCGGTTCACTTGTTTGTCAGCTTAAACCTGAAATAACATATTAATACAACACATTGACACCACAACGCAGGCTGTAGAATTAATCTGTTAGTCAATGAAATATGTTTTTTTTTGTTCAATTTCTCATCGATTTTGTCCACTGTTTATTCACTTTTGCTCATTTTCTAATTCTTTAGTTGATGCTTGATTAGACCGCTCTCCATTTGAACCGTCTCTTATTTTTATTCAGTCTCTTATTTATTCATTTATTTTATCTTTGTTCAGATTTGTTTGTTGGAGAAATCTGGCATGGAAATCTGGTGGAAATGTATTATATCTGGTGGAAATTATTATACCTTTATTATATCTGGTGGAAATCTTCCACCAGATATAATAAAGAATGTATAATGAAAAGACCAAATAAAGACATAAAAAGTCTCCAACTATTCCAAAATGCTCCAGCACAAGTTCTGACCAGAGTCAGAAGGAGAGATCATATTTCTCCAATACTAGCTTCCCTTCACTGGTTGCCTTTGAAGTTTAGAATTGATTTTAAAATCCTCCTCCTAACTTATAAAGTCCTAAATAACAAGGCTCCATCCTACAGTATATCAAAGACCTTATTGTTCCCTCCAAACCAGTCAGAACTCTCCGCTCCCAGAGTGCAGGTCTAAAGACAATGTTTTCTGCTCAAAATATGTCAGAATTTTCTAGCATTTTTATAGTTTCTTTGGGTGTGTATGAGGCTCATTCATAATATGCAGTTATAAGCATAATATGCAGTTTAATATTCAGTAATTTTAGACAGGTGTACATATCACTGTGTTTGCATGATGAACTTTGTATACTAGTGGAAATCTTACAGGACTTTCATTTTATTAGTCATTAAATTGAAATGATATTCTCAGCCTGAATATTGCCCTAGGCTTATCTTTTTTGGAACATGTTGCAGAAATTGCAGAATGGATGTATATACAGTATTTAAATAAAAGACCATGACTGGATAAAGTGTGACATATGTTGTGTTCATACTGTCTACAGTTAAGTAGCAGTAAATATTACCTGTCCAGCCAGGCTAGCAGGCTTTTGGCGGCCGTGATGAGGTCGACCACAGAGGTCAGCAGGTCGTTGGGAAGCCGCCGTGAGGTTCTGCTCTCTGATTGGCTACTGCGGCGCCGGCCGGAAATAAAGTTCTGCAGGTTCTTGGCTGAAGCGCCGAGTTTGTGAGCCAAAGTCCTCACGCTCTCTGTCTCCAGTCCTGAGTTCTGCACAAATACAAAGGCAAACAGAAACATAGATCAGCTGAAGGATAAACAATCTTGAACAGAGATCATCTTAACCAAATTTAAGACTGACTTTTAGTTAGTCACTCTGTTACATTTCTATTTTACTACAATTTAATCCACATAACTATATAGTGTATATTTCACACTTTATATGCTAAAGATGTGATGTATAAAAACCATAAATGAACTTATTCATGGTTTTTATACAAAAAGCACCCAATCCACAAATTAAAGAACAAAATGCACAATGACAAAGAATAAATAAAGAACAAATAAATCTAATCAAGAAAATGGAAAAATAATCAAAATTACGAGATACACAGAACAGAAACTTACCAAAATATTCCATAAAGTGATCAAAAACAGAACAAAATAATCAACAAAATGATCAGAAATGACCGTAATAATCCAAAAAACACTTAAGTTCCGTCCAAAAAAGGACAAAAGAATGTTGTAGCTTTAAATCTCACACACGTGTACATTAGATCAAATTCAAATTGATGACTTTTTAATAACTTTTAAGGCCTTATTTTTGTCAAACTGAATTTAGGACATATTCATACTTTTTACAGACACTGTCAACATACAGTACTGACCACTTTACTGAGGTGAGTAGTGTATAATAAGTACTAATACTACTTGGTGACACATTTAGCAGAGAACAAAAACAAAATTTCTAAGAACTACAGGACTTATCATACTATAAAATAAATATATATCTGAATTGAACTTTTTGCATGTGTCCACTATCCTCTCTATTCCAGAGTAATCCAGCTAACAAGAAAATGAGAATATTTGACCTTTACCTAAAGCCAAGGTCACCAATTTTCAAACTTGACAGAGGTCTTGACCTGATACACCTTTGCCTTAAGTTTGGACATGAAAGATATCCTGGGCAAATATTTGGACCTTTGACCTTTACTGTACAGCTAGGGTCACGATGTTCAAGGTCCAAGGTCTTGACCTGATGCACATTAGGTGTAAGTTTGGTGACCCTAGGCCTATCCATTCAAGAGATGTTGAGCTAAAGTTTGCCCCCATGCTGTCTGGAAGACAACAATAACCCTTCAGTCCAGAAGCTGAGGGGTAAAAACACAGGGATGTGAACTGATAATCAGTTCTTTTTCTTCCTGGCCCCTAAAGTTTCCCCTTTGAAAACCTCTGTCCTTTCAACAAATGAAGCCCTAATTTAAACCACAACAACAAGACTGTGTTAATAGCAAATATGACAAGTGGGAGCAGTAAAGAGTAGTGTGCATCCAAGCAGAATGGGATGCATTAGAGCTGCAGCTGTAAAGAACATTAATGAGCGTCCACCACTAGGTTGGAAATACAAAACCACGCACACACTGTCACAAACTCACCAGAGCACAGAGCAAGTCGACAGCCTCCAGAATGAGCTCCTGGTGTCCGATGCGAGAGACGCCCAGTTCCTCCAGCTCACCGTGGCTAATCCTCAGCAGCCGCTCCCCACACACACCCCCGCGCTCAAACACACACACATACTGTTGCAAGCAGTCGTCGAGCCCTGGAACAAACACACACATTATGGAGGTTACTTGCGGTAAACAGACTCAATTTGGCTGCAAAATGAGTTCATGACCACAAAGGAAAATAAATTGTTTTCATCTACTGCAAAATTGGAAAGAAAATGTAGTGTCTGTTGCACATGGGGATGTGAAAGATGTTGGTACCACTTTCCTAATAGGCTGCTGTGGTGTTTTATCTATAATTCAACTCCAAATTATTTTTAAAAACAAAACTTTACATCAGTGATTCACAAACTCTCGTAGCTATGGACCTACAGATAAATTCAGCATCTCCCTGGGACCCAAACTCAGCCATAATATCTTTATTTTTAACTGTAAATGACTCCTCATGTCATTCTTTTTAATGTGTTTTACTCTTTAAATCTAATAAGATGAATATGAATGAAGAGTGGCCTTATTTTTGCTTCATTTGTATTAAGGTGCATCAATCAAAACGAACAGAAAATGAGAAAAAATACAAAATAATCAAGAAAATAAAGACAAATTAATAAAACATTGACAGGATGATTAAAAAAATGAACAAAAAATGAGCGAAAACAATCAAGAAAATGAACAAGATGAACAATGTAACTGAGAAAATGAAGAAAAAAAGGATAAAACAGCAAAAAATGGGGCAAAACAATTGAGAAATTAAACAAAATAACTGAGAAAACAAAGAAAGACAAAGAAAATGAACCAAAATGAATGATATGACCAAGAAAATATGCAAAAAGAACAAAATAATTATGGATATGAACAACATAATAAAATAAAAAAAAACAAAAAATATGAATAAAATGAACAAGACAATCAACAAAACAATAAACAAAAATTAAAAAATACTTAATAAACAAAAAATGAGCATGAATATGACTAGAATAATCAAGTAAATTAACAAAAGGATCTAAATAATTGAGAAAAATAAATGAAAATGAGCAAAATACCAGGAAAATGAACAACAATAAGCAACATCACTGAGAAAAATAAAAAAACAAAAAATGAAAAAAATTAACAATATAATCCTCAAAATGAACACAATACTCAAGAACATAAACAAAAATGAACAAAACAATTAAGAAACTGCACAAAAGGTACAAAACAGCTGAGAAAATCAAGAAAAAAGAACAAAACATTCAAAAAACTGGAAAAAAATAATTAAAAATTAAACACAATTAACTGACACAATATAGAACAATATAGAACATGAATAAAATAAAAAAGAACAAAACAATAATGAAAGTGAACAACATAATATAGAAAATAAACAAAAAATAAAAAATATTGATAAACAAAATAAACAAAACAATCAAGAATATGAATAAAATAATCAAATAAATTAATAAAAATGATCCAAATAATCGATAAAATGAGTAAAAATGAGCAAAACAACGGTAAGCAAAATAAATTACCAAAATAAGCAAAAAAAATTTTTTAAATAATAAAGAAAGTGAACAAAAATTAAGAAAATACCTGAGAAAATTAAGAAAACTAATCAGAAAATGAACAAAACAATTAAGGAAGTGAATAAAATAGAAACATGGTGCCTACAATGCATTTAGGGGCTCTACGTTTAGAAAACACAGCTTTACATGAAGTAAAAAGTAAAAGGTGGCTTCATTATGATGCAGAACCATCTACTATTGTGATTTCGCTGCAGGATGATGGTATTTATAGAGAAACAGCCTGATTACCGCCTGTAATCATATATATTTCATGCCTATTATGAGAGTAAATATATGCATTTATGGGCTGAGGACACAGCAGGGGACTCTCATCTCATCCCAGACTCCAACACTCTTCACGTCCTCAGCTCAGACATTTGTCATCGCACGCATCCCCTAATCAATAACCACATCACTCCAAGTTACAGGTTTCAGACTGGAACTCAAAGCTCCAATCAGCTTTCATTGGCGCACTTTCAGCAGCCGTGTCCCTCTTCAAACCACCGATTTCATTTCGTTCCCAAAGGAAAACACTTGACGAGCTTTCAGAGCTGCCCTCGGGTGATGTAACATTTGCCATTCAGAGGTTTTGTAGATGACAGGTTCGGCAACAGTCTACCTCTTTCTTTTCTCTCGTCTTTTTCATGCATTTTCCTCATGAACATTTAAACAAGGGTCCAAAAATCTATGAGTAACTGAAAGAACTTCGCAGTTTTGTGATCTTTTATGCAACTAGATACTGTGTTCACTCAGTTGAAGTATGTTAGTCATTTTTTATTCATTTTCTTAAATATAATTTTAACTATCCTTCATTTTTTAAATTGCATTCTTAATTATTTTGTTCATTTTGACTCGTTTTGTTCATCTGTCTTCTTTGTGCTACTTACTTTGTTCATTTTCCTGATTTATTGGTTAATGTTTCTTCTTTTTTTGCTTCTTGCTCTGTTCACTGTGATTCCTACCTGATGTGTTCATTCAATTTTTTTTAGCATTTTCTTCAATGTTTTATGCATTTTGGTTCTAGTTTTATCTGTTTCTTGATTATTTTTGCTTGATGTGCCACCACCAGCAATTTGAAATGTTCATACAAGGGAAGAGGAATCCATGCTTTCATGTTGCTGACGTCAATCTTTGCCATAGCATCTGAATATCACAGCAGAAACTGAGAAACATCAAACCAAGAAGCATTTTTCCAGCCCTCTATGGACCACTGTTAAGTGAGTTGTAGCCTTATTTTCCCTGTTCTTAAGTGACAGGAGTGTCACAGTGTGTGGTCCACAGCCCATATGCTTCATGTATGTCCACTGTGGTCATTTGAGTTACTGTTGTCTTTCCATCAGCTTGAACCAGTCTGACCATTCACCTCTAACCTCTGGCAACAAGGTCATTAAATCCAGAGAACTGTTGCTCACTGGGTATTTTCTCTTTTACAGACTATTCTCTATAAACCGTAGAGATAGTTGTGTGTTAAAATCCCAGTAGATCACCTTACTTCCTCAGTTTAAATTTCAGCAGGTCATTTTGACTGTTTCTACATGTCTAAATACACTGAACTGATGTGTACTGAACCTCCATACACTACGGAGGTCACTAATCCTCATACCAACTCTACAACAGAGGTACACATTGTAAAGAATGAGTTTTAGGTCATGGAATGTGCATTTGCACCTTAACACGACCACAGACGCTGGTGAGCACATGGTCAGATTGAAGCAGGTGTGGCGTGTTCTGACTAGACTCCCTCTGTTGCTAACAATAGGGAATGGTAATTTTGTTTGGGTATGTGAGGTCTGTAAAAGCAAACAAAAAAAATGTAACTTCACAATTTGTCATCCTGCCACATCTTGCTGTAAATCGTCGTGAATGCTGCCATAATCTGACATTGCAGCAAGACAACACGCATCCATATACAGCGAGGGCTGCGACTGTTTCTTAAGACTGAATAACGTTGGTCCACTTCCCTGGGGAGCTTTCTCACTGGATACAGTACAGTATGTCGCCCATAGAACACTTATGGAATAATCTGGATCAGCGTGTTCGAGCCCGTATCCCCATCCTCAACACCGTTTTTCAGCTTCACAGTGCCTTACGGGAAGAGGGGCAGGCCATACCACAACATGAAACCCATCATTTAGTGAGTTCCAATATGATAATTGGCAGCATTAATTGCAGCACATGGTGGTCATCGACGTTATTGACTGTATTCTGATCCAGAACATGGAAGTCACTGCTATCGACTCAAAATGTTCTTTCATTTACCATTGTTTGTCACACCCTGTGCATATTCTGCATATATCGTACATATAGCAAATGTGATATGTGGCACTTTGAGTTAACTACTTGATAGTACCTTTCATTTAAGAAGAGGTTCACTTGATGCAGAGTATTTTCACATAACTATTTTTACCAAGGAAAACATTCTGAACACTTCTAACGCCCAGTGGGGCCACTTCAAACTTGAAGTGGCCACACTTTTTACCGGCTGCATGTTAAAAAGTAAACAAACCAAAAAAAAAAAGGAAAAAAAAAATCACAACTCAATCCGAAAATCAATCTGTAAATCAAAACGGACCCTTGAGAGCTGCAGTGTGGATGATGCCTTCAATATTGTTGGACCGACTTATCTCTGAGAATTTAAAAGGGAAGGTGTTTACAGCGTGGTGATTTTAGGACAGAGTATGTTTGTCTGAACGTACGTTCCATGCTTTTTTCATTCTATTGGGTGCTTTCAAGGTGGTATCCTCTTAAATGTACAGCATATTGAGGGACTTCCATGTAATTTGCAGCAACAGCATGAGGAGCTATTCAGTCAATTGCAATCTGCAGCTTCACCACTGGATGTCACTAAATATCACATAATGAATATTTACAAACTTTGTCAATGTGAAAAACGAATTGAAACAGATTATTCAGTTCATCAGTGAATGGATGCAAACTAAAAATATAACTGATAACCCCAACCCACCAGCTCCCTCATTAATTGAGTATAATATTGAACACCACACCTTAATATGGTCGCAGTACATATATGAACCAATAATTTCTGGAATTGATTTTTTTTTTCGTCAGTTCATTTTTATATGTTCATTCACTAATTCTGCATAAAAGGCTACACAAACATTTCCTTTGCGATGCTGCTCCTGCAAAGCACTGCCTTTTCTTTAGCTGGGTTCATTTTTCTTTCATTCATTATTCTAAAACAAACACATGGTCAATTTTGCACATTTGTTGGAAGGAGATTAGTCTGCCTCTGCAACCAGTCCCTTCTCCCAATGATTTCATACACAAGTGATTAATAACTGAATGAATTTGAAAGGAAAAAGAATGATAAAAGGCAGATTTAGTTAAGATTGATTTTACAGACCTAGTTCATGTACTTCATATTAGAGCTGGTCAGTATATCAAGACAAGGTTTGTTTTGCTTAGACCTTTCTTCCTTGATAAATTCTAAATGCAGCCTGTTTGCTCATGGTAGTCGTTTGTCCAGTAACTACTTATCTACAGGCTGTGCTACTGAAGATGAACTAACACCACCATTTTAAAAAAATCCGCTTTGGATGTTATTTCCTCTTGAATTCACCGAGACAGAAATTTAAAAAGTTTAATTAATTATCCAAGCGGACCAAAAATAAGACTGTATTTTCTCTTTACAGTGGTACCTTGCTGTACGAAGTTAATCCGTTCTAGTGTGACGCTCATACAGCGAATATTTCTTACACTGGGCTGGTTTTCCCCATATTAATCTATGTAAATAATATTAATCCATCCACAACAGCAGCAGTGGACACAACGCCGGGCCTGCCAGTCTCCTTGGATGGATTCAACTTCATCTGTGTGGACAGGACAGTGGCAGAGAGTGGTAAGAGGAAAGGTGGGGGGACTGGCGGTGTTTGTAAACAACAGATGGTGTCACCCAGGCCACAGCACTATTAAGGAGCAGCTCTGTAGCAGGGACATCAAGCTACTAGTGGTTAGCATTCGGCCGTATCACATGTTATTGTGTTGACTGTTTATATCACTTCCGGCTGCTGATCTACTGTTCCGCACTCTGGTAGGTGGTTGTAATGCACCTGTTTAGTCGGGTGCCAGCCGCCTATCAAAACCAAAAAAAGAAGAAATTCACTTCCGGGTTTATCTCGTTCATACCACAACGTTTTATGCGGACACCGGGACGCATTTTTTGGCCAAAATATTTTTCGTACAGTCAATACAGTGGAACCTCGGACAACGACAAATTTGGACACGGACGGAAAAAAATATTTAAAAATTGAACCAAATAGCGATGAATTATGCGGACAACGACCGAAGATTGACGTGTCTACACCCGGGTCACGTCTGCATCCCTTCCGGGTCTCATCCGCGAATGGCGAAGTGACATTCTCAGCGAATGTAAACATTGTGGTCCTTCTGATCGTGTGTCCGGGTCCTGTAGCTGAGTGTAAATG
>JAQQAE010000814.1:0-29340 GCA_029823295.1 Pseudamia nigra
ACAGATATTCTAGGACTTTCAAATACCAAACTGTTATCAAAAGCCACATCCTTTAAATCATTTTCAAATAAAAAAAAAATAACTGATAAGTTGCATTTACATTTCACTCCTGTTTCTGACATCACACTGTGCAGTTTGCACACCTTGCTGCAAACTGCACATTAAATTCTATCTGAAGAAAAACGGCAAAAAAATTCTGTATCATCAAGTGCAACAGGTAGCGGTGTTCATTTTGGAATGAACCCAAAAGTATCACCAAGTCAGCTGAGCTCACATCTCGTTTTGGCAGCGTCACAATGTAGACAAGAGCCTTCAGTTACAATAACAGTGAGACAAAATGGAGTTATTTGATGGAACAGATATAAAAACAACTAGAAATGCTACAGTTGCCTTCCGGGACTTCAGAAGACCATCATCCACCAGATTAGGGGTTAAACATTTAAAATTAAGCGGCAAATTATTTTTGTAGCAATACCAGACTCCTAATCCCACAGCGAGCAGCCACAAGCCGTGCAAAGCACTTGGGGAGGGTGACTTACAGCGAGAGGCTGGCTGCTCGCCGACATCATAGAAGCCCAAAATGGCCCCTCAACCCCATAAGGACTGCACTAAAAAGGGGAAAAGAAACATGAAACTGAGTTTCTAAAGACTAAGCGCTTGCATTTCTTTAAGTAAACTGTAGGTTTTATGAGCCTAATTTACAACTGACAGCAAATAAAAAAAATAAAAAAAATAAAAAGGTTCGTAATGAGGACACATGGAGAAATCCACAGTGGGGCTGACAGGAAAATCATGACTTACACCAAATGATGATCCAGCATGAGCTCCAGGGGCTGGTACACTGGTCACATTGCCCATGCCTGGTGTTCCCGTTGGGAACAAACCCAGGGCATTCAGATTCAAACCTGGGATCAGGTTGGACTGGAGCTGGAGACAAACATTTACCATCATCACTTGCTAAACACCCAAGCAAAGACAGGACACATGAAGCTAAAAAGATGACAAATTCAGTTTATTACTCAGTAACTGGAAATATGAAGTGAACTTTTGAAATACTGAAATAAATGCAGTTATGAAAGTTTCCATTAATGGGTTTAGAGCATAAAATCAGTTGTGGTGGTGTTAGTTATGATGTTGCATAACAATTTTCCAAGATACTGGACCACTTGCTACTACCATCCATGTTTTTGTGCTTTGTAAGAGATTAAAAAAAAAGTAATCAAGTATCAGCTGGGTTGAATCTTAAATTTTTTGTCTCTTGTAAAAACATTTCATCTCCAAATGTCCTCTTAAGTGCAGTTACATGACAAAATCTGAATATTCCTGTTTGTAACTACTCCACAACAAACTGTACTCCCAACAATAAACCTCTGCTGGCAATAAGAAATCCCAGGTTAATCCTGTTTGAGTGTGACGGTTCCTCAAACTACTGTATAACTGACATGTGGAAGAAAAGTAAAATAATTGTGCAGTGTCACTTCAATATTACTGATATGTAAACATCTGTTTTCCTGACAAGATCCTTTGATTAAGATGTGTCTACTTTGTACACAAATTTGCTCAGTGTCAGTATGACATACAAGACTACCAACACTTCAGAATATTAACCGTTTGAATCAATTTCTGGAAGACCAGCCATTCTTTGCTGTGAACACTTACATTCATGGCAGCCATGTCACTTTCGTAGGATTCCCTGATCTTCTTCATCACCTCCTCCTCAGCTTTTGCACATGCTTCAGGGGAGCCCTTTACTGTGATGGTCCTCTCTGGGTTGTATATGGTCAAGTCTTGGAGACTGAACAGAATAATGGGACAGAACAGGAAAAAAATGACAAAAATATAAAACGGTAATATGACAAAATATTTCAGGAGTTAAACACCACAGACTCATCACTAGACTTAAAGAGTGTGCATCAGTCTTACGCCGAGATTGTGATCTTGGTCCCCGTTTCCTGTTCAATTTTCTTCAGGTTGCGTCCTTCCTTTCCAATTAACCTTCCAACAAAATTGTTGTGTGCAAGGATCTTCAGTGGGATCTCTTCAGTACTGTAGATGGGAGACATGGGTTGCTGCATTAACATGTAAACACTTTCAATATTTGTATACTGTGCACAAATGTTTTCATAGTAGTTCATGTACAGGTTTTTACAAAAGTATCACCATTTTGCAATGAAGCACAGCGGAAAGCAAGATAAGCAAAACATTACATGCTATAAGAACTGGAACCACCAATATCCCATCGTTGTACATGATCAAGAAGCTGACCATGGCAGTTAAAATATGCTATAAATATCTAGTATAGACCGTGTAGCAAACCTAACCAGAGGCACAAAAGGCTGCTGCAAAGAATTCTTTTGGGCAAATTCCAAGCCCCACAACACCCAGTTTAAATAAGGAACAAAACTTCTCACAGTCTGTACATGACACTGTAGTGCATGTAGTCCATGCATTTTGCACATCAGTTTTAATTCTGTGTACTGAAAACAAAATTATGTTTACATTTTTCCCCCCTGAATGCCTTACCCCAAATCTGGATATATGCACATAAGATGGGTTTGTGATTTCATTGTTTAATTTATAGCATGGAGACATGATTTGGCACATGGCAATGCCTACTCCCACGTTAATCATGCAACTCATCACATCTGTCACATACTTGTTTTTAGAAATCCAGTAGTCATTTAAAAAAAAAATAATAATAATAATAATCATATCTTTGTCATCGTTTTAAATGTGTAACTTATTTGGCCAGGTTTCCCTTGGAAAAGAGGGTTTAAAATACCAACAGGATTTTACCTGGTTAAAAAGGTTAATGAATAAACACATAAATCAGCCCTGTGAAAACTGTTCAATGAAAAACCTTCACAGCTTAAACATTTAGTTAAAATGTGCCTAAGCACAATTAAAAAAAAAAAAAAAAAAAGGTCCTTGTTACTATCCTTTTAGGCAGATTTTCTACAAGAATACTCAAGAGCACCAGATGGGTAGTTTCTGAATTCCATGAAAAAAAAAAAAAAAGTTCCCTTTTGAATATCAAATGTTATGCAAGAACAATTTTAAGAAGTTCCTTATGTCCGAATGAGCAAAAGTTTGTAACTTGTGAAAACTGTATAAAACCATGTAAATATAAATGTCACAGCCACCATCTTGAACAGAATGCCAACAATTCAAAAAGAGGCGTCAAGTTCTTCTACAATCACAAGTATATGACAGTGCCAGTGGTTCTTGCATTTCTCTGAGACCAATCTTTGCAGCGAAAATGACTTGCCAATTAGGGCAGCATGTTAGCACAATGACAGCATGCCTGGTCATTTGGTCACCAATGTGATTGTAGCATATGGTACAGGAAACTTGGGCATATAGGGGCAAACTCACAACTTTGTGTCAACAGCTTCCTTCTGCATGATTTCCATGATGGCCCTGCAAGCACTTGAACAGCCTTCAGGTGTGGAGTGAACTGTGATGGGCTTCTCTGCTGCACCTGCATTCTCCTTCCTATGGATATCAATCCTGGGATAAAGAAAAGTCCATTTAAATCCAGTTCAATTTCAGGCTGGAGGTCAGCAGTGACTCAAAAGGGCACAACTCCGTGGTAATGCTCAGTTCCATTCATAGTCCTCTAAATACATACTTCGAGTGGGTCTGTTTGGTGATGTTGCGGATAGTTGCACCCTCCTTGCCAATAATTGCCCCGACGAACTGCGTTGGAACCAGCATACGCAGTGGGATATCAGACTGTACTTTGGGGCGGGCACCCAAACCTGGGGAACTAGAACGAGGGGGTCCGCGGGCATTAAATGGTCTTCTGCCTCCTGGTGAAGACGCCTCTGGAGCAGCAGTCTCATCTGGGATATAAGATACTTTCAAGGCATAGTTCTCCATCATAGATCCATTGAGCTTCTCCATCGCCCTGAGAAAGATAGTCATATGAGATTCTTGATTGTCACAGCAGGTACAATTTAAAACTCATTGCAGTCATAAATAACTTGTTCAAATGGCAAAATTCCATCTGATAGAACCAAGGTATGGCTGAGGTATAATACGCCCAAGATATGATGGCATAAAACAGATTCCAAGCTAAGCTGGTTTAGTTAGTGTTGCATATCGGGCAGAGGAGACCGCAAAGTAACACGTTAACAATCCGATAATCAGAGCCAGTGACCCAAAATCATCAACTGGATGGAATTCAATCCACTTTCAAGCTGGGATTCACACTTGAGAAGCCGACTTGTTCACCTCAAGGATTTTGATTTTTAGTGAAGCAAGTGGGCCAGGAGATATCCACAACCACCTCATGCAGAGCAAAACTGTAGTATGTTTCATGTACACCAGGGGGCACCAGAAGGCAATTTAACCCCCCACCCCCACCCCATTCCTCAATGTCTTTCTGATACCCCCTCCTCCCCAACATCATTGCATGTCAAAAAACTGACTGTTTTGGGAAAGAGACACTCAGGTGCATTTTAAGAACACTAAACAGAGGACACTGATGTCATTTTCAGTAGAATGCCGTTTAAAGTGGCAACACTGGGAAAGCCTATATCAGACATCAAAGCGGAGGTTAATGACATGAATAATGCGCATGTGTGTACTCACAGCCTGGCTTGGTCCTTCGTTGCATATCGAACATTGACGACTGCTGTCTCTGTGTCTGTGTTTACTGTGGGACAACACCACGTAGTCATTCACACTCATTCATTGACAGCGGAACAACTTGGATCCCTGAGCCACTATCAATTTGAAAATACCCTACTTTTAACATGTATTGAGGCAAAGCATGAAAAAAAAAATCTTATTAAAACAGTGTCCTATAAAAACTTGGTACTCATGCAATATCAAGTATGTGTTAAGGGAAGTTGGAAGTGTTTTAAGCTGATTTAGGACGAGAATACGCATTTACCTTGTTCACAGCTCTCCACTGTACCATACTGAGCGAGCATCCCATCCAAAACCTGATAAAGACAGAAAAGCTTAGTTAGTCTGAGTGAACAGGAGTTCAGTTATGGGAACCAGCTCAGCTTGCTGCCAGGACACAGTCCATTAATTCTAGAGCCCAGAGTTCAATGTTGAGTTACTTGGATAAATTTGCTGCCTTCTTGTAGAAAGTCTTACTTCAGATTACAACTCATACATGGTGTCCCACAGACCATCTCAACACCTTTTAAAAATGACTTCGATTAAAAAACAGTTTCCCATTTACTGAGAATAACCTCTTACAGTCTGGAGGCATCTAACAAAATGTTAAACTGTAGACTGTTTCTCTGAACTGATCAAAACAATGAATGATTTGATCCTTTACTGAAAATGGATAAGGGGAAATTTTAAACTTCCCTGATCTGATTTTTTTTAAATTAAAGCTACAAATTAAATATGTGCTGCCCATATAAAGATGTGTCCTAATAAAAATAAAATAAAAAAAATTCACACCAAGCTGGCCACTTGCCCAAATTTAAAGACCACTCGCTTCAAATTCAAAAATGTGAGCAAATGTGGGTGACCGGGGGAGCGAGGGTTCCCAAGCTAAGCTCAGACCACGCTCAGTCAAACCCATGGCCACACCCCCAAGAGCTCAACCCCACTTTCTAGCCAACAAGACTGCGCCCCTGCCCCCCCACTCCACCAACCCACCAATCAGGCAACCTCCCGCCTCCCTGCCGTCTCCACTCCCCGTCATTGGCTGCTCCTGCACTGATATGAGTTCCCTGAAGCCAAGAGTTGCAAGCAGCTGGCTGGCTGCCCCAGCTGTCCATCAGCAGAATTTGGCCAATGGGAATCCAGGCCATTCGGGAAAGGGTGGGGTACATTCCAGCAGGAAGCAGGAGCTGGGGGAGGGGTGCGAGTTTATGGTACACATTCTGTGAATCGGCGCACATGGAAGGGAAGAGGAAGCAGTCCAGGCCCACCCACTCACTACTGCTTGTGAACACGCCACTACTCTCACCACTCTTTAACTGAGCTGCACACACCGTGACCCATTGTCTTATCTACCTGATAAGATACATCCAGGGCCTTTGCATCAGATGAGACTATTCTTCTGTTCCTTCATTCCAAACCCTCTCCTCCCCACCTCCAGGGGGGAGCGAAACCTCCATGTCACTTTCTGAGAAAACAAATAGCCTGCTCGTTACATGCTAGGAACATGGGTGGATCTGGAGCTGCAGTTGAGGGACACGCGTAGGCAAAGCGAGCCCACCATTACAAAACACAGAGCCAGTCCATAGCCATTTGAACACACTGTGTGTAAGAGTGAAATTAAGCCATGTGTCAACCTTTCAATCTTACATTTAGAAAGAAACTAAACAACTAGGCAGTTTATTATTTTTTTTAAAATCTCCATACTCTACGGGGCATAAAATTAAACTAAAAACAATACCTCAGACACACACCATCAGATCTGACTCTCTGCAAAGGCGAGGGAGTGGGGGGGGGCATATAGCTGTGTTACGGGCATTAGAATCCTAATATGGAAATTAACAGAGGAACTGGACACCAATGATTTGAGGGGCAACTCAGACACTGCAATTTCAACATTTATATAAATTAAGTTGGCAGAAAAAAAAAAAACAAAAGATCCACTGTGGCCACATGGTAAGTAATGAGAGCAGAATTTGAAGCTGGTACTGGATACAAAAATGTTTAATTCAATGCTTTATCACATGCAGGGGATGAAAAAAAAAAAATCCAGACACACACACACACATCACACGACTGTTGCTCAATAACACTGCTTTTTCACTAATCAGTCAGTGGCCTTGAAATCTGTCCATGTTGTAAATTACTTTTTCTATTGACTTTTTACAAACCTCTTACTAATTAACCCTTTACATAAATTCTGTAACATTTAGAATTTAACACTGACCCTGGGCATTTTATTAACACAATACAGTTTGCTAATTTGCTGTAGAAAGCGGCTAGAAGAACATCTGCAATGAGTTCCAATTATACAGCTACCTAAGAATTGGGTGTTAAATGAACAATTAAAAATGGGCAAACATTTGAGTTTATTTTTGCCAAAAATTCTGTCTCTTCAAGGCTTAATCCAAGATCAGAGCCAATAATTGAGGCCGTTTAGTAAATATTTTCATACCGATTAATTTCCAGTTACTTAGAAACTAACTGGAATTATTTTTTCTATATTCAAATCAGGTATGTGGGAAATTAAACTAGTATTCTGTGGTTGATTACAATATTCAGAATGCCTATACATTTGTGGTGTTTAGTTAACTGTTGTATTTGAAGGAGTAGTGTGTATAAATGCAGCTCCGGTTACATATTAAATTCTATTAACATTATCCAACAAACTCTTGCAGGTGTGAATTAAAACCTTCAACAGGTTAAGACAAATCAGTGTAAGACTAATAATTACACAGGTCTCGTGTCCAGACTAATGGTCAAACAAACATGTACACCTATTCATTCCCATAATATATGACAGTAAGAGATGCACAAAAATTGTAATCCATCAAAAAAAAAAAAACCCGAACTTTCCAAAAATAAATCTAAATAAAATAAAAGCCATATCCCAGCTATGGACACCTCAGTGGGCAATGTCAAAATTCCAGTTAGACAAATGTTTCAATATCTTCAACAGTAGACTTGGTTTATTTTTAAAATCATTTCCAGTATTTTTTCCCCCTCTTTTCTGCAAGAAAATCCAGGGTTTCACATTGGAACCAGTGGTGTGAGCAGTGTTGAAGACATCTTAAGCAAACAGTTTGCAACTCCAAAGCAGTTTTGGCTGTTCAGTAAATAGTCAGCACATGTATGACTACAACACTACACAGATCAGTTTGTGCACATCAGCCAAATCACCAGCATATCTACACATCCTAAAACACCATGACTTTGGCTAGTAGATATTGACTACCCACTCTGCTCATTTCAAAAATCCAGTATCACACTGTCCAGGGTATTTCCATTTGTACCAGGTCAGTAGCTGAGTGGTTGCCATGTTCCGCCAACCTGAGCTGTATTCAAACAAATCAAAACGCAAGTTCAGCTGAAACCCAAAGGGAGGTAAGGGTATTCAAAAGCCCAGTAAATGAGAGCCCAGTTGGGATGCCCCATCGTGCCCCACCCTGGAAGCAGTTAGCAGCCTGTTAGCACTCACCTCCCACTGCATGTGAGGCGGGATGTTCCTGATCTGCAGCTTACAGCTCCTGGAGAGAGAACAAGGGAGGAAGAGGGTGTGGGGGATGGATAAAAGAGGGAGGCAAAGAAAAGAAATTGATAAAGGATAGAAAGACATGGAGGTAAAAAGAAAAAAAAAAAAAAAAAACAAACAAACAAAAAAGGGAAGGGGGAATGGTTAGAAGGCAGCAAAACCAATGCTACAATATGTACATATATACATTTTTTTTTTAAATCCAGGAATTCTCCATCTATGATCTAATGAGAGAGTGGAGAAGCTGCAGATATGAGTTATGTTTAATTTCCATTCGCTGCTAAGCAGGTGCACTGGGACACCATGGTTGAAACGTGGGAGGAAGTTATGAGAAAAGCAGGTGAATGGGTGATTTGGATTTACTACTGGGTGGCCTAAACACAGTGGAGGGCGCTTGAAAATTAAAATGGAGGTAAAAATGCACATCCACACCCTTTTATTCCCAAAACATCAGCTGTCAAAGCCCAGCAGAGTGTTAAGGAGGAAATGGGGAGAGACACAGGACGGTAGAATGAGTAAAAAAGGAGTATGAAGAGGCAGAGCAAGGACGGAAATGATTCACAAGGTAAAGATTCACCAGGTAAAGATTCACCCATCTGAATGTCACTACACGCCAGCATGCCTTGTAGCATAGCATCATGAAGTTTCAACCACTGCAAGGCTAAAGCTCACACATCACCCAAAAAAAAAAAAAAAAAAACCCACACTTATCCAGTGGCATCCAGCTGTTTTAAAAAAAGATGGGTGTCAGTGTTTGTAAGGTTGCCAAACAAAAGACCAAAGGGAATCTCCACCAATGTCACAATCAGATATAACCAAAATTTGCAAGCTCATACATTGAAAATATGCATACTGTAGAAGCTAGCGGGGACTACAATTTACAATGGTGCTGCTGTGTTCCGTCACAAGCAGGACAGAAATCCCTTATTCATCCTTGAAGCATAAAAGTTCCCAGTTACATTTGTTTACAGCAGCATGAGCAGCACACAAGACCGTATGTGGAGGTCAGGCAGACAATAGAACTTTGAGTCAGTTTCACACGTGTTTGCTTGGACATGGATGTCTATGCACTGTGTGAATATGGTGGAGGACACTCCAAAGTCCACTGCATGTTGACACGCACAAATCTAAAGGAACAAAATGTACATATGGCTGGGAGCTGAAGCGTGAACAGACACATACACAATGTGGAATCACAGACCCTGACCCAACCATTTCCACACTAGTCACATACCTCATGTACACACAACATATGCAGTTAATTTAAGTTTCACTGTGTTCAGAGACAATTTCCTTTCATCTGTGAAAAAGCTAAAGGTTAAGAGTTTTTACACATTTTCTTCAAATTTCAGTGAGCTGGTAAATACATCTAAACACAGCTCAACTTCTAGTTTCACTGCTAATTGTTGATTCTAATCTGCTTTGGCCATTGTACTATAGCGTAGTATGGTATACTTAAATTTTAATATTAAGTTAGAAAGAGCTTAAAAATGAAGAATGTAACAACGTAGTGGGGAAAACATTACGCACAACACATCTATGCCGCAAAATGTACTGCACATGTGCAATAAGGACTGAGTATAGATAACACGGTTTTACACATGAAGCATAATCAAGCCAACAGCAGTTCAACATTTAAGCAGATATGAGAAATTAGAAAAAGGACCTAAATTCTAAATGGCCAAATTGTAAAGGAAATTCCCAAATAACTTCCATGAGGAATTTGAACCCTTTCCGGCCCACTGTGCCATTCCTGGCCCCCCTCTCCCCACACATTCTGTATGCTCTGCATTGCAGTGGGAATGCCATGCGAAATGTGCAAATGCGCCAAGCACTTCCAGTCGGATTAACCTATAGCTACACACAAGAAGTCAGCCAGGGTATGGGGTGGGGGTAGTATACATTCCCTGGCCCTAGCCTTTGATTTGGGGAGGGGGGAAATGTGTGTGAGTGGGGTGTGGTGTTGGAGGGACAGCCCTGTTTCAGGCAAGGGTAACAAGGGCCCTCTCTGCCCTGTGGGGGTGGGGCCCTGTTACCATGGACACGGACAAGTCCACTGACAGGAACATGTAGAGCGGGGTTAAAAGTGGGAGGGAAGGACCAGGAGTGACTGGAGTTGGCTCGTCATGCGATGACCAGGAAGACGCTTAGTTCCTTATTTACACCAAAATATTACATACACACATCATTCTACAAGTTCAGCCCACCGTAAACACCTAGCCGAGTCCTATGAACATACACTGTGGAAGTTACATAGTCACAGGATATATGCTGCATGTATTAAAGAAGCAAAAACAAGTACTCTTAAGCAAGCAGCAACATCATATCTGTGCTCATCTGGATTTCCCTACAACTCACATGAAAAGACTCCACATCAGCACTGGGACAGTGTGGGACACAAGATGTGTGCTCAATGCCCATTCACAGCCACTGACTATTCAGCAGGCTGAAGTTCTGAATGACTGAACTCCACAACATCTAGTTTCCACTTCCCTTCCAGGCCTTATATGCACACTGTGAATCCAGTAAGTTAGATTCAACATGTACATTTGGTTAGACTGGAATTCCTTCAAGAACTCACGATGCTGAATCTCACTGTGGAGATTCAGCTTTTGCGAATCCAATTTATGTCTTTTTGCCTGTCCACCAACTACAAGTTTACATACATTACATGCATACATGAATTTAATGACAAGGCAAAAATACACTGCTATTCAGGTGACCCCCAGATGATCCAGGTGTACGAAAAAGTTGCACCTTGTCTACAGACGGGTAAAACAAGGGGCCACATTCATAATTCTCTGGCACCCCAAGTATACGTCCCAATCCTTTTTTTTCCCCCAGGTGGGGCCCCACACAGTGACCCTGTGGCCCAGAGTTTTTCCCCAATAGCCTGGAGCGATTTCAAAACACTAGCAAACGTAACAAGTCTCATTCTGTCTTTATAGTGATAATAATCACTGCCTAAAATAAAGAAAAAAAATTAAGACTGAAACCTGGAAGACACACTATAGTCTACATGCTGTTAAAAATTCTTGACCTACAAACCCATGAACAAAAGTGCTGGAACATTCATTTCCCTTTTACCTCATACACAAAAAAAAAAAAAAAAAAACCCACACAGACTTGGGGCCACCCCTCCTGAAGCGATACCGTTTTCTTTCATCATACACACGTAACTAAGGGGGGGATGCACATCTGAGGATAAGCAGGCTACAGTTTTGTTTAATTTGTCCAAGAGCATAATCTAGGTAACCAACAGTGCACACAATAATGGCACCGATGCAACTCTGCTTAGAATTCAACCTGAAAATAAATATTTAGGATGGGGGAAAAAAAAAGAAAAAAAACCCACTTCCAAAAGGGCACACTCATTCTATGATTAAGCTATGACAAAGAATTTAATTAAAAATATAAAAAGTTCAGGGGAAAAAAAATGAAACCACTTCCAATTGTAGTCACATGTTAATATATAAACTGAAATACACAAACACCTGTAACATTCGCCTAAATATTTAATAGTTTAAGTTTACATGCCAACTCTGTATAATGGTAATAAAAACGTAGGGGTGACTTGAAAAATAACCAGGCATAAAATGTTTGAGAAAACCAAGTGGGTAAATGTCCATAACAAAATGTGATGGTGTCATAGCCCATTAAAATAGTGTTTTGATTTCACTGAGCTCTGTGTAGTGTTGCATATATTCTCTGCATTCAACTATTGAATGCACAGCTGAGAATTTGGCTCCATTTAGGACAATTTCAGCTAGTATACCTCTACATTTAAAAACAAATATTACGCAGTGAAATTTAGCCAAAACGTAACACTACGTTCCAGGGCAAGTGGCCCGTGCAGATCCGTCTTTAATGAACCCCCAATTGTTGCCTTTCCACCTTGATCTTGTCTGCAACAGCACTTCCCCATCTTGATGAGTTCAAAGGTTAAGCCACGGTGATTGGCCAAACCCCCAGCTGATATTTGCAGGCAGGAATGCAGAGGGGCCCCAGTGTGGAACTGTGCAGTGTGTTGTGCGTGTAGCCTATACTGCCCTACAAAGGCAAAGTGCAGTAACTCAGGAAACAATGAAACGGGCAAAAACATTAAATGAATTTATAATTTTCCACATTTTTTAATGATGTTTTGTTTATATTTGCTGACGTCCTTGACTTTGCCCATCTTCTTATTTTATTCATTCGGTTACTTATGTTGTTCCTTATTTCATCATCTCCTTAATCATTTTGGTCATCGTCTTGATTGTTTTGTTCATTTTGCCTCATTTTTTGTAAGTATTCAGTTTCAGTCAAAACACTATAGTAACACAAAGCCAATACGTAGTAATTCACTGACTTATTGCTTCAATCTTTGTAATGACTTCAATGACTAAATTTGTAAGGACTGGCAAATTTGACTCTTCATTCCCCCTCAAATAGAACATGAGTCAATACACTCGTCACAAAATAAGTCAGACATCTTATATTCCAATTCCAGTCTTAACTCATTTTTGCCCAGATGTTGATTACTGGACTTTGCTTCTGCAGGGCAGCATACTACTGTTTGTACTGACTACCCTTATGTTTAATGCTGTGAAGGAGGCTACGTTTTACTTTTTTCCCCCAAGTGTACATGAAACTCGAGTACAGCCAACAGAGCAGTCTGCACTAAAAAGGCACAGCAACGTCACCATTTTTTCCTGAAGAGGGGGAAAAAAATAAATAACCAAAAGCAGCTTTTAGGAGCGCCCATTAACCTCACCTGGTGTGTTTATCCAAGCAAAAACTGCTACAATTTAGCCCATACGCCGACCAGCTGCCATATGATTTTAGAAATTACATTTCACGTCAGAGTGTGAAAATACAGTTACCTGCGTTTGTGGAAAAAGCGCCTTCTCAATAAATGTAATCAAACAATAGTGAGTCAGGCGTTCACATCCATTGTGATTTCAATTGTTCTTGTACTTGGCGAAATCAGACTTGTGTAACTCGGCCACCGTTAGAAATCATTACGCCAATTATACTCCAAGAGTAATTTCACTGAATATTAAAATTGTGGCATAATTGCATTACGATCAAAAGCACGCACACTATGCTCAACATTTAACGTGGACGTAGACATTACGTAGGGCCGATAGAATGTACTGTAGGGATGGTAGCTTTTAGGAAATGGTACAAACACGACAATCCAGTGTGGCTTCGGGGTCCAACTCTCAAAGTGAGGTTTTCCGTGACTTGGGCCCCAAGCCTCCCATTCCACACGTTTGGGAGTCCATCTCATGCAACAGCAGCGCAATGTGCAGAGAAGGGCGGAAGCTCAGGGCAGGCAGGGAGAATGACGGGCAGATCCTTCTCAAATGGACGACTCCACAAGGCCTGTATGCCTCAAATCCAGCCTGCACTCATTTAGCAGACATTTCAACCAGCACACCCAGGATTAACAAGTCGCCCTTGAGGTCGGAGCTCAAATAATATGAAGTAGGCCCCGTTTACGTACACAAACATACAAGAATGAGGGCGAACGACAAGCATGTCCTGGTCAAATCTAAGTGTACGGCGGGTATAGGTGTCCCTCACAGTTATGGCGAGAGGAGGAGTACGCCACCACCACACGCCCCTTTCATTTGACCCCAGAAAAGCCGAGTCAGAACACAGGTTACCCCACACAACCATAAATTACACTGCTGAAAATGACAATAAAAGCTGAATTACACCTACTGTCACTAGCCACGTAAACGCACTCTTTCAGAAATTATCTTGTGGGAAAAAAAGCAACACTGGCTTCTTGTAGAAAATGGCTACAGGAGGGGGGGGTGAAAGTAGAGCTCCAACGAGTTGAACCAAGCAGTATATATTAAAACTCGACCTACCTTTGACGTTTAGGGACCGAGTGCTCCACTTCGAGAACTTTCCCATGAAGTTCAACTTTACCTAGAAAACAAAATAAAGCCGTTTTAATTTCGCCTATGACTCAATACCCTCAAACAAGCTGCCATTTCGTATTTGGGAAGTGCATTTTTGTACAATGTTTCAATTTAAACCGGATAACGAAGCTACATTGTAATTTTTTGCATAACGTTATATTCGCAGAGACACGAGTCACTAATAGCACGAGGACACAAATGGGCTACACACAGATAAATCCGTGTAATTGTGCCACTTGGCTCAGTTGTTACGCATTTATGGTGAACAGACTTAAGTTTAATTCAACCACAAAGCATGAGACGAAAGAAATAATACACACGCTACTAAACGTGTGGTTCACTTAGTTGCCCCACATTTGGCCAGCACAATTAAACCACCTGGTGTGTCAGCATGGGCGAAATGGCTTCACCGTGTATCGAGTTATGGCCTTATACTTCAGAAACCACGTTAAAGTGGGAAAGTTCAAATTGAGACAGGTTCAGAGTGGGCTGTGTGATAGAGCCCACAATAAGGTTCACTTCACGGCGTCCACGACCCCGCTGCTTACGCGCCCCACTACCCTGAACGGCACGTAACCAGCGTTTGAAAGCGTTGCCTGTTCTCATCCTCATACTAGTATTTACTCGACCATTTTATTAAGCCGCACTCAAGTGAAATTACCACAGCAGAATTTCACTCAAACACCCGGCTGCTATTTGTCTGAGCCCACGGTGTCAAAAGGCCAAGTAAGGTTTGTGTGAGAGAAAGAAATGCTTGGATACACCCCCACCCTACAGGACCTACATGCATTTCTCATAGGGGCCCTGAAGTCAGGCAATCTTCACACAAATGCAACAGTCCGTGCGACTTTTATTCCAAATAATAACCTTACCTGAAAGAATATCGATGGCCTTCATTGCAGTCTTCTCGTCCGGGCAATCCACAAACGCATAGCCAGTTTTGACAAGAAATGGACCACTGTGCGGAATCTTCCACTGCTCAAAGATAGTTTCGAAGTCCTCCACGCTCGCCTCTGCGCTCACGTTACCAATGTATAGCTTATTCATGTTCTGCGCCGAAAAGGGACAATCTTTACGCTGAGGGAGAGATAGTTATTTGCTCTCACTGTTGTGCAGTATTTGGAGTAGCCTAAATCGCCTTTACTACTACGGAGTGGCTGTGGCGTGCTTCCCGGTCGTTCAAGCCACAGATAGATTTAAACTGGCAGCCTCAGTGCGTTTGCGCTCCCTCGCCCCTCTGCCTCTTATCGCGCAATAAATAAATGCTCAATTATTAATCTCGTGTCTCCAAACGATGGCGGGCTGGGTGAAAAGGAGGAGAAACTACTTTGTGTCTTCCTCCAAACCCTTGGCAAAGAGACAGAGAATGTCACACACGGTAAGGCTGGCGCCCGCCTCTAAGTCTAGAGCCTAGAATAAGAAGAAGGGGGAGAAAAAAATCCGCTGCTATTCCGGCTTTTTTGAATGAGCCACGTGTTCAAACTACAAATGAGCCCACACGTGAGGAATCCCAATTGCTCAATTAAGTGTTTGGGATTGGGGAAAATTGCACGGGAATCTGGGGTGGGGACAGCAGAGGGGAGTGGAGAAAAAGGAGGGGAAGAGTGGATTGGTGTTGGGAAAAAACCTGGCGAGCTATGTGCGTAAAGGGATTCCGTGAGAACCTAGTGTATCTTTACTAGAATCACATTCGTGTGCCTTTCTCTGCAAACCCTCGATTCTCATTGGTCGGTTAGGGAATAGTAAAACGGCGGTGCGTTTACGCACGCCCATAGCGAGGAGACGCTGATATTGCGGGGGCTTGTGCGCACGGCCGGGCTAAGTGCGCCGTACTGATGGCAAAATAGAAGGAAAAGGGGGTGGAGCCATTCATAAATGATGCTGCACTATATTGTTAAATTGCATACTGGACACATTCAATTTTAAGAATCTAGGATAGGGTGGGGTCTATGTTGCTCCATGGGCCCTCGCGCAATATGGGAAGGACACGTAGCCTTCTACTACTAGTGTCCAACTGACGGCATCCATCTTCTCCAACTAGGCTGAAGCCTTCCCCTCCCTGATCCACAACTCAAAGTCCAACGGGAGGCCTGACTTGTGGTCGACACTCCAAGTCACAGTGAAGGAGCGTCTTTGGGCGACAGGAGTGCTGCCCTGACACTTGTTTTTTCCAACTTTGAGACGCCTTTGGTAAAACGAGGAAGCGTTGGCCATGTGGAGTGAAATGCACATGGCGAATCCACCATAGCCTGCTTTCTACTATGGCCACGGTATTTACTGAACGAGGGAGGGGTCTCCTCCACTAAAGTGCCCCTAGCGTCATATGTACAGCACAGTCACATTGATTCAGCTGTGAATATAGGCCTGAAGACTACAGGACGGGGAATTAGCAGCTTTTTCAAATAATAAATCGAGGCCGATTGTTTACTCGTATGTGAATTCACTGAAAAATGTGGCACTAACGGGACTTATAGGTGGTTTAATCCTTACCTGTTGATGGGATAAAGGTCATCACACTGTCTGCACAGAACATGTCCAAGGTTTTCAAAAAACAAGGGCATATAATTAACATTTACAGAGTCACGTGTATGTGTAATCTAATACGACTATAGATTAGACATAGATTTTTTTTAAAGTACTGCTTTATACGTGTTTTGCCGAAAACTTATTTTTACTCAGTTATATCTGGAAATAAATGCACTTCTACTCAGATACATTTATTACACACCTCAGTGAGCAGGAGTCAGTTTATTTGCTACTAAATGAATTAAAATGAACAAAAATAACATTTTAACAACATTTAAAAAAATCAAATTAAAAATAAACAAAATCTACAAGAAAATGAGCAAAAACTAACAAAGTTGTATTTAAATTTAGAAAAACTAACACGTTAAAGTATATTATAAAATAGCACAATTAACACAAATTAACAGAGTAGGCAGAGAAATTAGCAAAAATGATCAAAATTATTTGGGAAATAAATAAAAATTTAAAAAATAACTTTAAAAAATCTACAAAATAAGCTACAAAATGGGCAAAACTGATTTAAATAATTAAGTGAATAAGTAAAAGTGAGCAAAATATGCAATATATCTCCCAATAAGGAAATCTGGAGCACATCTAAAAGATTTTTCTTGATGTTTGACATTTCATTGACAATAATTAATGTACCCTGCATTTTTATTACATGTAGGATAAATAACTTGTTTAAATACAGTATATTAGGCTAAAATAAATCCCACATTATTAAAGTAGTTTTTTATAATATGCTTTTACTCTTACTCAAGTTCTTATTTTAATGAGCATAATACACAGGTACTGACTCATTTTACTCTGCTCAGCGCTGAAAATAAACAAGAAAATTAACAAATTAATAAAGAAAATGAGTAACACCAAAGAAAACAAAAAGCAAAGTTAATTAAAATGGACAACATCATGAGGTCAAAGTCCTGGCATGAACAACATAGTAAAGAAAACCTGCAACTTTACAAGAAAAATGGGGAATATAAGACGGAAAAATTGACAAAAATTAACCATATAATCAAAAAAAAATGGACAAGATACAAGTTCTGTTTGCTGCCTGTGTCTATCGTACTCAACGGTAACCATATAAACAGCACATGACACTGTGTCCATAATTATAATTTTAGACATGAGGTCATGTGTCACTCAGACACTTCGTCACATGCCACATGAACATAGGGTCATCATTACACTTGCACTTTCAGATTCAAACAAGATAAGGTGTGTTGAGCGGAAAATGTGAAAATTTCATAATATTTATTTCAACAAGTGATTTGAATTTGAACAACCTATCACCTAACATCTTATTTTGCAGAATATCTTTTACTCTTACATTTGCAATGAAATAAATGTACATCTACTCAGCTACATTTACTACGCCTTTCAATGAGCAGGAGTCATTTTTTAAAACTTTGCCTTCAAATGATGACAGATGACAGTCATGTGATGCTCTGCTGCTGTGTCAAACCAAATCAGTTGAAATCAATAAAGCAACACAATGTGCAAAAAAAAAAAAAAAAAATGCAACAGTCAAGTTAATTTTAAAAAATGGACAAACTAAGTGACAAAAAGGATACTTAAAAACTAGATAAACAATGGCACGAGTAAAACATGAACAAAACAAACCAGCAAGTCAACTAAAATGAAAAAGTCAATTAGAAAAATTAACACAGTAAGGACAAATAAACAAAAATAAGCAACAAAATAGCCAAAAAAAACCCAAAATATTTAAGTAAATGAACAAAAATGAACAATATAACCCACAAATCTGAACAAATAATCATCACAATGAGCAAAATATTCAAGTACATAAACAAAAATGAACATAATTACAGACAAAAATGAACAAAATTGCAACAAAACAGTAAAAATAAACAACACATCTTGCAAAAATAATGTGACCTTTATATTGTCATTACCTGCCGATAAATAACCTGTTCAATCACAGTATATTAGACCATATTAAATTCTCCATTATGAAGTTACTACTTGAGTAAATTTTATAAGATACCTTTTTACTTTTACTCATGTAATTCTACTTCTACTTGAGTCATCGTAATTATAAAGGGACAAAAGTGGGTCATGGACTTGTTCTGAATGGGTGAAGTGTATGGTTTTTTTTTTTTTTTTCAAAAAAACTTGTATATTTGGTTGTGATATGAGACTTTTATTTTGGTGCAGTATCTGTTGCCATGGTAACTCATGCATCTGACTGATAGATGATGGGTTATTATGTATTTTATATCCCATTGTTTTCTTCATTTTCATTAATTTTGTTACATTTTCTGGATTATTTTGACCTTTTGTGTTCATTGTGTGGATCATTCTCTTCCTCTTTTGTGCAGTTATGTTCATTTTGTTACTCATTTTCTGATTTTTGTTACTTTGCTGTTTATTTTCTGGATTATTGTGTTGATTTTTTTGACTCTTGATTTTTGACTATTTTTTTTACTTTATTGCCTGTTTTATTAACTTTTGTTTAGTCATTCTCATTTTGGGGATTATTTTTACTCACTTTTCTTTACTGTCTCAATTTTTTTGTCATGTTATGGATGATTGTGTTGATTTTCTTTATGACCTGGTGTGGTGAATGTCAGTGCAGTGATGAAAATATGTGTTGTGTTGGTTCAAAAGATAGTCATTTTATATGTTTACCTCGGTGACCAGTGTTAAATGTGGGTCACAAGGCGAGACCGGTTGAGAACAAGTGGATTAGATAATATTTCACGAAGACAAAAAAAGTGTTTGAAAGTGAGTTCTGGTGGGCGTTGCCTGCACTACAGCCCTGCAACTGCTTCAGTGAAAAGAAAAAGGACCAGCTTTGAGTGGAAATGACAGTATATTTGCTAATGAATAGGTCTAGGTGTGCATATTCATGTGAAGCAGGTTACAAAGGCAGTGTTGGTTTTGGGTCGGCCCTTAAAACCACAGGCTCAGACTGGGGCCATGGCTGTCTCAGTGGTTTACTCCTATGCTGCTGAACAAACAGATGAAGCGCTCTGATTGGTCGAGGAGGCTGGCCAATCAGGAGCCGGCAGTGCCTCTCCGTACTACTGCTTCTGGCTCGGCCTCAACGCGCTCATTCATTGGCTCCCCGGGTCCGCTATTCTATATGAATCCGCGCGCCAATTATGCATTTACTCCCCGTGTTTCCTCTGATGGGTTTTTGTCACAAGTCACGAAGATCGAACGAAACGCGAACCGGCGGCCGAATCCGCGCTGATTTCCAGGAGTGTTTACAACTTTCCTATAACTTTAGCGTCAAAGGAAACTCACAAAAATAGGCTGAAAATTAAAGAGGGCTAAAACATACATTCAGTGCAGGACATATACGCTTTAAATCCTTTCATTATTTCTCCAAAGTTCAAAATCCCCCAGAGTCACTAATAGTTTAGTCAGTGGCTACTTGCATTAAGTCGTATGCATGGATATATATTAAGAATGCAACAATTTAAATGCTTCCCTCCGGCCTAATTAGATTGGTACAATTTTTTATAACCCACTTTATCCAGATTGAACGACTTGAGCTGCACAAAAACGCCCAAAACGCGCGCGCACACGGACTGCAGGAGGGTGACTGTGCCTGAAAAGACTCAACATATAGTCAGAGGCAAGTCATGTGAGCGTCCGCCTGGCTGCGTCGGGTTCAATGAACTGATGCATGGCTGCAGACTGTCTGCGAGTGTGGCTGCAGTCTCTGCAGGAGGAGTGAATGTATCGCTGAGGAATGTACAGAAAAGTCTCCCCGCCCCCCAGTCTCAGGACCCCTCGCTATGGACACATTCCATAGGGGGCAAACTGACATAAAGTTTCAGAGCAGGCTGCATCCTATAGCTTATGTGGGGAGATTTCTGCGGTTGATATCAGCGCAGGAGCAGAACTAACCAAAATCGATGAGGTTAAACATAGAGCAGCCCAGTTGGAAAGAGGAGTTGGATGGTTTTAAGCAAATCGCAGTTTATGGCCCAACTTGGAGCAGTTGGCCTCACTCCAAGGTCTATACGTCGCCATATAACGCGAGGCTCTTTACAAACCCATTTACACTGAAACGTGGGATTCTGTCCTCCGGTGAGACTGCTTTATTTTTTAATTCACTGATAGGTAATTCAGGACTTTTGCACTGTACTTATCACTTGAGTTGTAACCATTAAATCAACTGAACGGCCGCTGCGGATAAGAGTAAGGAAACTGATGAACGCCATGTTGAGGAGATTGTGCAGCCTTACAGTAGCGTGAACAGCTGGAAACAACGCCTTTATCGACGTTCACTCAGGCCTTTCTTTGTTCCAAACGTATGCTTTTTATTCTACTGAAGTGCTTTCATACAGGCTCTCTTGTAAATACTGGTTGTGTTTTCCTCCACTGATATCCTTTGGGATGACACCCTTCTCATTAGAAAATGGCGGGTTGTGCCCCATCAAAACACATGCCAAGCAACATGTCTTTTTTTTGTTTCAACTGGAGCCACTGGAATTAGTCACTCCGACCTGGCAAAAAATGAAAAAGCAAAATAGTTTTCGAGTATTTGGTATTAGAAATTACATTGTCCTCAAAGGCCGGAAGAAACTAATTTTCTCGTCACTCGCACAGTTTTCTACTTAAGGAGGAATGTTGCAATAAGTTTATTAAAGTGTAACAAATGCTTAGTAGTAACAGAAATAGTTTCTCGAATATGGATGTGTTTTAAGGGAATTTCTAGCCCTTGACTGCTCTAAAATATACTTTAAAAAGTGCTTTGAAGCAGCCACACTGCAACCGTCTGCATAATTGTTCTCCCATAATGCTGTCAATTAAATCTGCTGCAAACCTGTGCTTAGATTGTGGGAATTTGTCACTCTGCAAAAGGTGGATTTGAATGTAAATGTTTCAGAAATTGTTTTTCTAATAGCCACATGTTGGATTTGTGTGATCTTTAGATGCTTGTTTTTTTTAATGCTGAATATTTTATGAGATTAATCCCACATGTTGATGCAGGGCTGGGTGTTTTCACGTGGAGCCACATGAATATTTGCAGAATTTGTCACACATTGATGGTACTCTGTACAACTAAGCCTTTGACATGTCTCTGGCTTAATTATTTTTATGCTAGCTGCTGTTGTTTACTTGGATTTGATTTGATTGAATACTTTTACTCTGATTTTTTTGCTGGTACATTTTCTCTTTAAACAGTTCAATGTATTTTTAGGTCTCTTGTTTGTCAATAGAACATGATTTGACATTTCTGCATGTGCAAATTTAGGCTAGAATTAAATTGTATGATTTATTAAATCTGAAGAACAAATTCTTTCACAAGATTATGTAAAGCCTGACTAAAATATATCTTGTTAATCTATTTATGTGAACATGTATTTGAGCTTTAAGTGTAATCAATATTATGAATTTGCCATTTAATTGGAAGTGGTTCAATTGATAAGACTGTTGAAGATGTACACTGTAAAAATAATATGGTTTGCTGTAGCTTCTGATAAGTTCTAATATGAACATACAGTATATGCAAAATTTTAAAACTAGTTTCAAAGAATATTTAAACTGACAGTGATTTAATTTATTAGGATGTAGATTGTTGCAAATAAATCTGGGTCACATTTGTAAGGAAAAAGCTTTATATAGATAATCTATGTGTCTAAAGAATAATTTTTTTTGAAAAGTTAAGGGAAGGAAAATAATATTTCTTGGCAAAAAGGACATTTCCTTTGTCCCACTACAGCTCTGACTGATGTTCATTCATTCTTATGTCCAATGGACCCACATGTATTTTGCTTTGATTTCTCTAAAACCTAGAAACTTGGACTACAACTTGTCCTTCTCACTTGTTTTCAGAACATACAGATTTAAAAATGAAGCTCAATTTTCAGCCTTTATAGTGTAGGATAGAGTCTGATTCTGTTTGGGTATAAAGTTCCATTATAGAGCTATAGAGAGGTTGCACGAGTATGGTTTACTACTAAGAAGCATTTATGCATAAGATAAATTACATGATTAACCAGCTGGGAATAAAACTGAGACTGAACGAGAGGCCATTTTTAGGGAGTTGGTGTGTGTGGCCCCACGCTGCAACCGTGATTTGAAGTTCTATGGATTGGTTCTGTCAAGCAGATAGGGTTATTTTACACTTAATAGTTTACCTTCAGTGAGCTAGAACAGAATGTGTCTGTCTGTTTAAACATTGCATCCCATGCTCTGTGTAGGTAAGACATGACAATGCAAATAATAGGAAACTTTCTGCCTGTTCTAGTCCCTGCTGGTCAACACGGTGGAAGACAGCCCCTGAAATAACACCTGTCAGTAGGCAAAATTTGCAAATCAAAAGCTAAACTCACATGTGATCATGGAATTCGGTCAATTTTTTTGTGCATTTTCAATCATCACTGAACCTGTTCACCAAGGGCCAATAATTAAGAAAATGGAAAATGTTTTGTACTTTTTTGAGCTTCTACTGTAATTGTTTAAGTTCCAAATATCACTGATTTAACTCAACATAGGTAGATTCATTAAAAAAAAAAGCATAGAATACATACACCATAAATTCTAACTACCTTTTCCCCTTTAACTGTTGGATCCTTATTGAGAAAAAAACACACACTTCAACCTTTGTCTCCTGCCAACAAGTGGTTACCTTGGAACCGTAAGTCATCTTTGTATCGATGTAGATGAATGCATAACTCTGAGGGGCCCCATGGCATGTCAGCACTGATTAGTAACCGTATTTGAATGAAGTGCCTTCTTATTCAGTTGTACATATGACACTCCTTCAGGTAGATTTTAGTAATTAGCCACTCGCTTTCAAGATAACCCTGAAATCCTCTGTATCAAGCTCAGATTCTGTGCGTCGTAGGCAAAAACTAATGCTCTAAGCCTGCATAATCTAAGTGGTTAGGTATAGATAAGCTAGCCTTGGTATAGGGCTGCACAACGGGGGTCTACTTGCATGGCTGTCGAAAAAAAAATCCACAGATCACTCACTTCATAAAGTGTGTAACTGGCTAAAAAATAGAAGAACCACGAGAAATATAAGAACTGAATAAAAATCAAAGGAAAGTTTTGATTTTATTGTTGCATGTTTTGTACATCCCCAATAACAGAGCTTGTATTTTTATCCCTTTTTTACAAATTAACTCACCTTAAAACCTCCTAAATCTGGACCTTTAATGTTTGATTACACTCCTTTTTGAGTGTTTTTTCTTTATTCTTGTTATTTTCAACATTGTACATTAATAGTGAAGACATTCAAACTGTGAAAGAACCTGTATGGAATTATGTAGTAAATTTAAAAACATGTTAAACAACCCTGATCATGTTTTATACTTTAGATTGTCCAAATTAGTCACATTTAGCTTTTATTTCATCAGATTCATAAGGTAGTCACCCGCAACAGTGTGCAATTCACAGCTTTGTCTTGTCAAGAGTTAATTTGTGCCATTTCTTGTCTTTTTAATGTGCTTTAGACCATCAGTTGTTTTCTGCAGAGAAAAGGTTGGATATAGAATCAATAGACCTATCAGTGCAACTGCAACTACTGTAAAAATCTAGATTATGGCAAATAAAACTCAGTTACGTACAGAGAAATGGCAGTCCATCTTTTAATAAATGAAGGTCAGGAACTTTCAGTGTGTCCCTAAATGCAGGCCTAAAATCAAACAAATGCTATGATGAGTCAATAACCCTGTTAGTGCTACTACAGCTACTGTGTAAACCCATGTCATTGCAAGAAACACTCAGTTAAGAGAAAAGGCAGCTTGTTACTTGAAAAAAATGAAAGTCAGTCAACCTGAAGAATCTCAAGAACTTCCAGTGTCCATTCACCAAAACCACAGATCAAGCTGTTTCTCATGAAGACTGTCCCTGGAAAGGAAGTCCTAGAGCTACCTCTGCTGCAGAGGACACGTTTATTAGAATTACCAGCATTGGAAACCAACAGCTTAGAGCACCTCAGATAGCATTTGATGGTTTTAGCAACTGCAGTTGGGGATGCATTCAAAACTTTTTGGAATTTTTCAGACTGAGTGACCTTCATTTCCTAAAGTAATGATGAACTGTCTTTTTTCTTAAACGGAGTGAAAACATGCGTGTTTCTTGCCATAATATGGATTTGTACAATGGCTACTGACTCTGTACCCTCATTTCCTCTGCAAAAGACAACTGATGAAGGCAACAAATGAAATGTTAACAAGACACAAATGATTTGAAATCCACTGTGAATCTGACAAGACAATGTAAAGCTGTCATCAAAGCTAAATGTGTCTACTTTGGACAATCTAAAACAGAAAACACGTTGTGGGTTCTTTTTTTGCTCACTACATAATTCTGTGTGTTATTTCACAGTTTGGATGTCTTCAGTATCAATCGAAAATAAAGAAAAAACACTGGCTGGTAGTACTGTGATGTGATTATTTGTGCAGCTCTACCTTCTTGTGACATCTTTTCAGAATCTAAACCCTAAAGCATGTCTTTTTTTCAGAGGTGGTGGTTGGCCTTACATGCAGCACGGTCATGATTTTCCACAGATCAGCAGCTTTTGGAACTGAATGTGTATTGAGAAACACCTCTAAACATTGTACAGTTACAGAATCCTCATGTTCTGCTTTTGAACTTTGTATCTTATGCAATGAAAGTCACCCAATAAAGGCTTGGTGAAAGTCTTCCATGTTGTTGTCATTGGTGTATCCCTGAATGACAGTAAAGTTTCACACAATCTACAGTGGTTTCAAACTTTTCCCTTTAGAGCAATTGTGCTTGAAGTTATGATGAACATGAACAGCATTTTGGCAGTATTCATCTGTGAATCGCTCCTTGTTTTCCCACTTCACCCACTCAAGTTTCCCACCTTTACAGCTAAGCTCAACTTTTATTTCACACACATTAAGTCAGAAAACATCCTTACAAAGTTCAGTTTTTATATACACTTGTATTTTCATACAAACAAACTAAAAAAAAAAAAAACATGATACATGGCAACTTATATTCTCCTGCTATCAAGTGTTAGAATGTGAGCAAACAACCAATCACTGCTGGTGGGACTGAGTTAGAGCTCCATTTACTATACCTGTCAACTTACCAATAAACTTCAGTCAAGTGATATGTCATTTTTAAGCAATAAATACCTACAAATTCAAGTTGTTTTTTTTTTGTTACCCAAAACTGCCTCAATCAGGTAATCTAAGATCAGTCACATAAATGAAGTCTTCAGCAATTAATCCAAACAGAGGGATTTTAAAAGTAAAAATGAAGCTCTAGTAATTAACAGTTGCCGAGTTCTTTGCTTTCATTCTACACGGATGCACCAGAACGTCTAAAAAGACAACTATTGCGTGTAAACAAGAACTACCCCAAACGCAAGAGTCCTGTTGATATACATGCTGATTCAACATGTTCCACTTTGAAACACATGGATGAATCACACGGCATCATCGATTAGTGGACGGAAGCAGAAGGAGATTTTTAATATCGTCCTGTAAAAAGAAAACATGAGAGTTAGTATTAAGAATATAAGTATGAATTTATGTACTATTGAATTCATGTAGACTAATACAGAGCAGAGAGTGAAGCACCTGAGTATTAAGATGCATGCAAATACTAGTTTCTTTCTGTGGACACGCTAAGGCGAGCTTTCCATTGTGTTACTGGTCTTCTATGCATTTGTTTTCACACTTACGTGGGCTGTAGGAGCGAGATCGTGAGCGTGATCTGTATCTGCTGTAGTACGGTGATGGCGAGCGCCTGCGACTGCAGAGAGATGGACACATTTCAAAAAGGTACACTACATGCTATAATACGGCGTCTACACGTCAAAAGTAAGGTCTTAATAATCATAAAAATTACTGATTATTTTGTTCAGTTTTTATTCATTTTGTGGAGATTTTTCATGTCAATTTGTGGATTATTTCATTCACTTTGCTGATTATTTTTTCCATTTTGAGCATTTGTCTATTTTTATGCTTTTATAGAATACATTTTTCATGTCAATTTGGGATATTCTGTTCATTTTTTTGGCTTCCTTGTTTGGTTTCTTCATTTTCCATAGTTTTTCTTCATCATTAACAAAACAAATTCATGTTCATTTTTATGCATCTATGCATCTGATTTCAGGAGTAAGATTCATTAAAGTTGTATTTGGATTCATTTCAGAAAAACTGAAGATATTGTAAATTAAATTCCCAAATCTCAATCTCAAATCTAGTTAAAAATGATCTCAGAAACATAATAAAAGCAATAATTTAAGCATTTGATGCCTGTAGATGCCCTTATGGTACGTGCAGTTGTACACTCACCTATACCTGTAGTCATACTCGTCATATCTGTCATAGTGGTCATAGCTCCGGTCATAGTATGGATCCCTTCCCCTTCTGCTGTTGCCACCACTGCCTCCATTGCTGTTGGAAGTAAAAAAAAAAAAAAAAACAACATCTGCCAATGACTTCCAGCTGTCTCATCTCATAAAAAACACAAGACAGACATTAATTCTAATAATGCAGAATTGTGTTTTGTGAGTAGATGTGCTTTAGGCAGAGAACATTACTCTACTCTGAGACCTAAACCTTACATCTCGGTTCTTCTGGCTGTTCAAATGTACAATCATGAACTGTGACAGAGTGATGGACACCTAATGCACACGTGAGACCTTGCCAATAGTATTCATCTTACTGAGTTGGACGACCCATGTAGATTCCCGGTGTGGGGGTATGAGGACGTTTGGTGATGGAATAATCCACTCTGATGCGTCTCCCATCCAGCTCCATACCGTTAGCTCGCTCCATTGCCTTCAGAATACAAGGAAAGACAAGATGTAATCGGACTAAAGTAAACTTAGTAAAAATTATTAAATTCACAAAGGCCTACTGACTACACACATAGTAAAACCTTTTGCCAGAGTTGCAAGGCTGTAGTATAAAGGAATTTGTGGCAAGGCTGACACCTAGTGGTGCAACTGTGTAATCACACCTAAACAAAACTGTCCCCTCAGCAGACACGTTTCAATCTGGATTTTCTGACCCTGTATTATGAAAACAAATGCTCTGGGAAGTGGATGCTGATAATGAATGCATGTAGAACATACAGTTAACAAAACCAGAACTCAAAAGGGAAAATACTGAAAAAAGAAAAAAAAAAAAAACAAACAATCAATGTGAAGAAGGTTTACCATTTAAGAGCACACTCCAAACCTTCAGTAAAACCATCTGTCATTCTAGCTGTCTGAGGATTTTACACCTGGGATCAAATTAATACTATTAATATAAAAAAGTACATGCATGGAACCACAACCAGTTTATAGATACTTCAAGTGACTGCACTAATCCTGCACTGTGAAAATACACCACTGATAAGTCAAGAAAAAAAGTCTACATTCAGAACCAGTTTACAAGGATTCTGAAAATGTATTTTAAGTATGAAAAGTCACAACAGTCCCTCTTAAATTTAAATTTGATGCCTCTGATTTATAATGCTGCTGCTTTTAATGTGTATATTGAATTTTAATGCTGTAGAGCTTGTTTCACTTCTTTATATTGTGTTGGCTCATTTGATCATATTCCATAAGACTATTATGTTTGTTGCATCATTGACAGAACCCCGTTGAAAGTCAGAAGAACAAGAAGAACAGGTTTTAAGCTTTGGAACAAAGCATTTCTGGTAAATCCAAAGGTTTTTTTTTTCCTCAACCTATAGAGGAACATTGATAATATTATCACGCTTTGGAGATGAAGGGTTTTCAATGGATATGAAAAACTATTCTGAAAACCAACTTAAGCTTGCTGACAATGTGGTGAAGTAAAAAGTACTATGTTTGCAGAGTAGAAATATTAAGTTTCAAAGAATAAAAATGCTCAAAGTAAACACACTTGAAAGTTTGTGAACCCTTTAGAATTTTCTATACTTTGGCATAAATATGACTTAGAACATCATCTGATTTTGTAAAGTCCTGATGCAGTAGAGAGGACCTGATTCATAAAAGAGACAAAACATTATATTTGGCATTTTAACTGAGTAAAATGATCCCATATAACAAATCTCTAAGTGGCAAAAGTATGTGAACCTTTGATGTCTTTGTTGGTTTGACTGCAGTAAAAACATTTCTTATGAATGTTTCAGTTTTGCATATAATCACAGAAATAGAACAACTGCAGTTCTGGGATGTTGGTGGATCTACATGGACTAGGCTGTTCTGGACTGTTTCTGTTCAGTTAACATCATGACTTTGACTTGGTCATCCCAAAACATTAACTCTGTTGTTCTTCAATTGTTCTTTGGTAGAACAACTTGTGTGTTTATGGATGTTGTCATGCTGCATGGCCCATGGTCTCTTGAGATTTAGTTAATGCACAGATGTTCAGATATCTTCCTTTAGAATTCACTGGTATAATACAGAAGTCATTGTTCCATCCACAATGTCAAGCCACCCCAGATGTGAAACAGGCTCAAACCATCATACTGCCACTACCATTGTGTCAGAGTGGATAATGTTCTTATCTTGGGGCAAAAGACTAATGGCCAGATTGCACTACTCCTCTCCAAAAAGAGCACTGCTGTCCATCTGCAGTTTATTAAAAAAATAAATAAATAAAAAAAACATTTTAAATCACATGGACAACCCGAGAAACTATTGGAAAAATATTATGTGGACGCATGAGATGAAAAGTAGAGTTTTTTGTGTAAATGGACAAGAAGATGGGCGACACGGTGGTGCAGTGGGTAGCACTCGTGCCTCACAGCTAGAAGGTCCTGGGTTCGATCCCAACACCAGGT